>JAQOWZ010000064.1:591191-850673 GCA_035578165.1 Stenolophus ochropezus | reverse complement strand
AAAAATGCTTATAATAGCGGAATGTAATATTAGTGGAAAAATATTGTAAAGGGATCTTATTTGGACCAGCAGTTCTTGTAGGAATGGATGATCCTCCCGCGTAAGAATGAGCTCTTCCGGTGAGTATCATCTGAAGATTGAAGATGTGGCAAACTGTAGAAATTCTGCGCTCTGTGGTGGAACTCTGCTATATTGCGATACGATAGTATGACGTCAAGCGAAGAGCTTGAATTTTCGTACTCTGCTCAGCAGCCGCAATCTACTTCGTGTATTTTCGTCATAATGCTATAGTTTTGGGGATTTTTCTTGTTAGTTTGAAGTTGTCGCTGATATTGTTAGTGGAAAAAGTGTCAAATCTACAATAAATATTTTGTTACTTTTATTTCAAGGTAATTATTTTTTCTTAATAAAATAAAAATATTTAATTATTTATATTTATACGGATGTTGCCTGCACGAATTTTGTTGTATGTCGAAGTAGAGGAAGATCAAAGACAAGAACATATTCGTCAAGCAAATATTGAAAGACAACTTAGAAGGAACAGTTCGGATCCTTTTAATTTGGATGAATATGAATTTTGTATTCAATTTTTCTCGTCCGTTTATTCCTTCAAATTTTCCCGTTGCTATATATGAAGTCTATCATGACTAATCTTAAATGCCTGTTTATTTTCATCTAAAACAATAAATAAATAAAAACATAATGTACTATGAAACATATTTTAAATAATTTTACACTTTAATATATGTTTTTCTCTTTTAATTCTTTAGTTTCAAGCGGTTTGTTAATATAAATATAACCTCTATTCTGTAGCTTAAACATAATACAGAATTTATAAAATTATCAAGAACATTAAATTCAAAATTAATTTTGTTTTAGTACTTTACATTTATTTATTAAAAATATGCCTTGGCAATATCAAATACGTATTATTTATTTACCTTTGGTTGTTAGCGTTGTTTTCAGTTCACAATCTCGTTCACATTTGTTTGGAATTTTTAAATGCCGGTTTGTTGGTACATGTGCTCCACGAATGTTTCTCTCTCTAACTAATGCATGTTAACCTTAGATTGTAAATGATAGCGCATATTGCGCTCGCTACGAAATTGTCGCTTTTGAAGGGGTAAGAGGAACGAACTGAAGCGATGGAAAAGATAAAGCGTAGTACCAAAATCGCAATTCTACGTCATTTTTACGTCATAGTTACTATCGCTACGCTAGAGAGCAGAGTTCCACCACTGGTCCTCGATGATAGGGGTTTGTTCCTGCTAGAGTCTTTTCTGGACGAACACTGCTAAGATGATACTACCAATAATGATTACGATGACGTACAGTATTATTATAGATTACTTGGTGCTGTTCAAGATGTCATCTTCTTCGAAGTTATCGACAGTATTCAGGGGTAGTTACAGATCTTGAATCTTGTTGATGTTAGTCGATATGGAGTGTTATCTCTTTGAACTTTATTGGTATGAATGGCTTATTGCAATGATATTGATTTATTTTTAGGTTTTTTTAGTGGTCAAATATAGGTTGCAGGTCGTAGTAATGTAAGAAGGTAGGTGTGTAGAGCATATAATCTACTCTACACTTGTATATAGAAAACCAGTAAATAAATATAATAATTAACTAAACTATAACATTAAGATTTAAAATGTATGTTTATCAAAATTAATACCGATTGATTAATCAAATAATAAATAACAACTAAAACATATCATAACTACCTAACGTGGTGATCTAGCAGTCGTTATCGATTGCTAGTTCTTTTGTAGTCTTGCTGGTTCTTAGTCAATAGTTAGTAGCCTAGTATTACGTGTCTTATTTTGATTAATAGTCATTAGTGTTACTACTGATTTTTATAGGTCTCTATATGTTTGAAAGATGAATTTTCGGTTGTTCGTTGTTATCTTTAGAATCTGTTTTTATATTGGCGGTTTTTAGTTCTTTATACAGGATGAGTCATCGAAACGCCCGTCTTCCATATCTCCGTTGTAGTTAGAAATACAGCATAAATTTATTAACAGAATTTATTCGTCCATTAATGTAACACCCTGTATATGTGAAAATCATTTTACGTTATGCTCCTTGAGAGGACGTATAAATTCTGTTAATAAGTTTATGCTGTATTTCTAAGGACAAGGGAGATATCGAACACGGGCATTTCGATAACTCATCCTGTAGATGTTTTTAATTTGTTCTTTTTTGAATTTTGTATATTTTGTCTCATTTACCTTTTGCTTGTTGTGCATGTATACTGTTTCCGGAATTTTAGGCAAATTTTCGTGTTTCTCGTTAAGTTTTTCAACGATATTTGCTTTATCGAGTTGTAATTTTGAATTAATATTTTCCATGCTAATTTTAATTTTTCGCGATGATTTTGAATATAATCTTGTGTGATTAGTTTTTCGAGTCCTATATACAGAGGTGAATTTGTTTCGAAATGGCCATTTATTATGTCAATTGGTTGAGATTTGAGAAACTACTATTTGTGTTTTTATGTTCTATTAAGGCATAGTAAACTGTATTTGTATGGTTTCGTTTTTGTAATTTTCCTGTAGATTGACAAGCCGGATGTGTTTGGTAAGAAAAGAATGGAAGCGTTCTGCTAGACCGTTGGGGTTCGGATGTTCCGAACTAGTGAATAGAATTTCTTTATGATATTATATGACCGTTGTCTGATATAACTAATGCAGGGATACCATGATGTTAAAAAAACATGGTTAATATGTTGCAGAATTCTGTAGCATTTGTTGAATCTAGATGATAGACCTGGGCGTTGTTACAGAATGCTTCGATAATAGTTACAATTTTACGATTTTCTAAGCTAAAGTGTCAACGTGAATTATCTGGAAAAGTTCGTTAGGAATCGGGGTTATGTTGTATTTGGTTTTTATGGGGGTTTCGTTCATATTTTAACTTCAAATAGATTTCGCATTGGTTTATATAATCGCTAATATCTTTCAACTGGTTAGGTTAGTAATATAATTTTTTTATTTGATTATGTGTTACTTGAATGCATCTATGATTCGTTTTTTCCTCATGGTAATTTTTTATTGTTTCAGATATGTCGAATTTATTTTCTAAATTTATCATTTTAGTGTTGCTTTAACAAAATTTAGTTCAGAATTTTAAAAATATTTTTATAGGGTTACACCGAATTTTTCGTAGATAGGGTGCTCAAAATTCAAGTGATATTTCACTTTGAGTACGATGTATATTTAATAAAATCAATTACACCGTTTCCAAAATTGTTTTTAGAGAATTGAATATAAAGTCTCATTTTATCATCGTGTACTTGGATAATTTCTGTTTGTCTGAGGAATGTAATATTTCTGATATTACCAATTGATTTTTACCCATATTCGCAGGGCTTTCGCTGATACGGATTTCAGTGATGGAATGTTCGGAATTTGAGTTTGTAATTGCGACTGTATGGTCTTGTATTATGTCGTTGTTTTGTGTTCTGTCTTCTATCTCCACCACAAGGAAAACGCTATCGTTTTGATTTTTGTTTTTAAAATTTTTATGAAAAAGTTTTTCATAAATTTTAAAAATATATCGTTATTTGTGTCATTTGTTTCATCAGTATTAAGAATAGGTGTGGTGCTTGTTGGTAGAGTATATATGATTATTGTGATGTTGGAAGATAAATTCGAGCATTAATTTTATATCGCCTCATTGTAACACCGCAGTCCAATTTTGGGATACTTGAACATTTTATATTGTTGTTTAAGCAGAAAGACTTAATTTTTATTAAGGTGTAAAACATATCGAAATGTTCGGCGATATCAAAATAGTTAGTTTTGGTAATTACATCTTTAGATCTTTACTAATGCAATGGGCTAAACTGTCTGTCGGTGGTGCATGGAATAAATATCCTTAAACTTCGATAACTTTATAATTATTGCCTATAATGTCTCTGTTTTCTAAAAAAAAAAATATATTTACTCTTCTAGTTTTCTTTTAGAGAAAATAACTACTGTAGCGGTTTATGGTCTGTAATAATTTTGAATATTCTGCCAAAGAAGTATGGTCTAAAGTATTTTGTAGCCAAAACAGTCGCGAGTAATTCTTTTTCTATAGCGGAGTAATTTTGTTTGCATACGCGATTAGTAAATCTGAACCAATAAAGCTTTGAGATAGAATGGCACCGACAGAGGAGTTGTTAGCATCAGTCGTAAGTTTAAAAGTTTTTGAAAATTCAAGGTAAAGGAGAATGGGTTCGTTGATTAAAATATTTTTGCAAGTGTTGAAGCATGCAATATATTCAGGGTTTTGGACGATTATTGTGGATCCTTTTTTAAGGCATTTAGTAAGGAATTTTGTGATAGCTGTGATTTTTTTTTATAAATTTTCGATAATAGCCTAATAATCAGAGAACTCCTTTTATTTTTTTAGGAGTTTTTAGATATAGGGTAGTTTTTAATGGCCAGAATTTATCGGGATTGAGTTTTACTCCTTTGGAAGTGTAACACGGTCGCTTGGCGGCTGTGCATTTTTGGTAAATTTTGGTATAGCAGTACTCCAGATGTTACGAAATGGACAGATTTATGGTTGAGGACGCTCATTTTGCGCCTTGAAGCTTGTTTTCAAAAGACATAACTGTCCGTTTTCGATACGTGATGCCCTCGGTGGACATCAATAGTTGGGTCATTTTCAGCATAGTAAGTACTTAGGGGATGAGAAGAGCCGGATAAACATAGGTTGAGAACTTCTGGATTTTTACCATTAAATGGTGGTTCACAGTTCGAAATCTCTCTCTCTCTCTTGTTGTACTCGTCGATTGTTGTGGATGTCTTGACTGAATTGTCAGACATACTTTGGTATTTCTTAGTGAAATAACCAATTAGTTGTTTTACTGTGTGTAAAGGCTCTCTCATCGTGGTGTAAATTTGTAAGTAGTTTTTATTATATTCTGTGTGGATTAATATTGATTTGTAGATCGATGTAAAAAGGTTTTCAAAATTGTTTGTAAAGTAGAAAAGTAAGAATTTAGAGTTTATATAGAATCAAGTTACGCGTTGTAGTTTATTTGAATTATATAAATGTTTTTGATCGCGATTGATTATTAAAATTTATATAATTTTGTTATTGTTGGAATATCGTGTTTGATTCAGCCCATCCTATTCCAACCCCTGTCTTTGTGACGTGGTAGCACAACGCGTAGGTAAAACTCTATTATTCTAAAATTACAACCCTGCACCAATTTGACCATAAATTGAACCGCGTCTGTTATCATTATTAAACATTCCCCTTGTCTGCTTCTATCACGGCAGACATTTAAATAAAGTGATAGTGGTGGCAGCGACTATCGTTACCCTTGTCTTGTGTAAAAGTTGTTCATTAATATAATTCGTGGATTACTTTTGAGGCAAGTAAAACTCATAAATTAAAATCCTTTAATGTCAGGTGCTAGATTTCGTCTTAGGCGACCGTACCTGTTACACAAGTGATTACATGGCTAGGTACGCGACTTCTCTTCGCAAAAATTTAGACTTGTCCATCTAAATTTTTAGAATAACCGATTTGAGTCAATCAAGTACCGCTCGCAAACATTCGAGATGTTTTTGTAAGCTAGTACTAAAAATAATAACATCATCTAGGTAAACAAGACAGATGTTATTAGTAAGATACCTTAATACATTGTCCATTACACGCTGGAAAGTATCAGGTGCATTTTTTCTTTCCGGTGGCATCTAATTCCTTAGGGACAATTATGTCTTGTTTTAACATTTTCTCAGTTTATTCTAGTACCTCTTTTCTGTGGATTTCGGGATATCGATAGGATTTTGTGTAGATCGGTAGTTCGTCCTTAGTTCGTATTCTATGTCTGATTTCGTTTGTAAATGTCAGTGACTTATCGTCAGTGCGGAATATGGAGGAACATTTTTTAACTAATTTTGTGATAGCTAGTTTTTCTTCACAATTCATTTATTCCATTCTAATTTGAGATATATCAAAAGGTGATTTTGATTACTGAAATTTATATTGTTTATTTCAAAATTTTACTTATTAAATAAACAAGTAGTTCTTTTAAAATTTTCTAAAGGTTTTAGAGAGATTTCGTTACCCTGTGCATTCATAATTTTGACAGTATCGCTGGTACTTATTACGTGGTAAAAGAAAGAATAATTTTCGATTTTTACAATACTCGCTGGAATTATTATATTATTTAAATTTGTTTCTGGTATAAATGCTTCATCGTTTTTAATATTGTTTTTGGAAGTCCCGTGCCAACAGTGTATAAGTGCGGACGTGTTAACGAATTAGTCGTATTGAAGTAAACGCGCCATAGGCGTATCATAGTGGCTTTCAAAGTTAATATTTTATCACTTTTATTATATAAAACCTACATTAAAAAGTTAGTGTCATCAAAAATCACGAATCTCTCTTCGGAGAGCATTCGTATAATGCCGCTCACTCAACCCGGACCATCTAAACCACAACATAACACATCTCCTAATACAGACACCACTGGAGACATCACTGGAGGTAAACTGCCTGCTAACCATGTCACAAAAAAACGTAAAATCACCGTTACAGAAGATCTTAGCGAAACCCATAGAAAATATATATTAGATACTAAAACCCTACTAACTAATAACAAATATTATGCCCTGCAAACAAACAATTCTGAATTAACAGAAGAAAAAAATACAAATAAACCAGAAAAAGTAAAAATACCGCCCATCTACTTACATGAAGTAAACAATTACGAAGTCATAACAGCCGACATTAGTAAACTAGCTAAAAACGATTATACGACACAAACAACATCTGATAACTCATTAAGAATAAATCTAACATCAACAGAAGATTTTCGCACAGTAACAAAATACTATGATGATCAAAAAGTAAAATATTTTACCTTCCGCAACCCAGATAACGATGTATTATCAGTGGTCATAAGAAATATACCAATATCAATAAACATAGAAACAATTAAAAATGAACTCACAGAAAAAACATACCCTGTAAAAAAAGTAACCAGATTATTAAATAAAGACAAATATCCAATGCCATTATGTACAGTGGAACTCACTAATAATGATGCTGCCAATGAAATATATAAAATGACAAAATTATTCCACTCAATAGTAACAGTCGAGCCCAGAAGAAAATCAAGAGATGTACCACAATGCACTAACTGCCAGAGGTACGGCCACACTAAAAATTATTGTAAACTGGACTCCAGATGTGTAAAATGCTCACAAAATCATCATTACAGCAAATGTCCAAAACTGAAAAATGAAAATCCTGAATGTACCACCTGTGGAGGTAATCATCCCGCAAATTACAAAGGCTGCCCAACGTATCAAACTATAAAAAATAAAACCAATGCTAGACAAACCCGATATACAGAACAACAAGTAACATATGAAAATCCTATCAACTCTCCTCCCAATAACAACAAAAATCCAAACTCATACGCCAACATAACCAAAAACAACAGAAAAAATAATCCTACAAATAATAATCCCATACCAGAACACAATAGTGAACACAACACGTTACCCACAATACTACAATCTATCATTAATTTTATTCTTCCATACATTGAACCTATTAAATCTTTCCTCACATAATTACAAATATTTTCCTAAATGCCAATAAATAACCGATATTTACTAAATGAAATCACAATATTAAATTTTAATGCCAATGGGATAAAAAGACAAAAAAATTTATTCACTGAATTCTTATCTAGATATAACATAGATATTGCATGCATAACCGAAACACATTTGCAACTAAATGAACCATTCCGTATTACTGGCTATAAAATTCATAGATATGACAGAAATTCAGAAGAAGCCTCTGGAAGAGCCGCAATAATTATAAAAAATAAAATAAAACATCATGAAAACGTATTACCTCCACTTCAATCATTAGAAGCAGTATCTATAAACATATTCACCGGAAATAACAACAAAATTAGAATAATATCTGCATATAAACAACCGAATAAAACTTTACAAGAAATAGACCTGCGAAATATATTCAGTGATAACACTCCTACACTACTAGTAGGCGACATTAATTGCAAAAATACAATCTGGGGATGTAGAACTGATAATCCAAATGGAAAAAAATTAAACAATTACACATCACAACTAGGCATACATGTACAAGCACCACAAGAGCCAACATATTTTCCATATCGTGACGATTATGAACCAGATATTTTAGATATTATATTAACAAGAATGTTTGCAAAACCCATAACACAAAAAGTTATATACGAATTAGACTCAGACCACGTACCTGTTCTTTTTACATTCACAGAAACTTTAAATCCCATCACTGCATCCCCAAAACTAACTACAGGCAAAATAAATTTTGAAAAATTTAAAACAGAACTAGATTATAAACTCAACTGCGTAGAAGAAATAAATACAACAGAAAAAATAAATAAAGAAATACTTAATTTCACAAAATCAATAGCTCAGGCCGCACATAATGCAACTATAAAACAAAAAACTAAGACAAACACACAAGAATATGTCCCAACCCATATTATTCAAATTATTAAAGAAAAATCAAAATACAGACGATTATGGCAAAATACACGAGACGCGCAGCATAAGCATCGATTGAATCAATTAACCAGACAAGTCAAGTGGGAAATAGATAATTACCGCATTAACTCATATAAATCCTATGTAGATGAACAGGTAGCCACATATGTGGCAAGCAACCAAAAGAATTCTTAAAAAAACTCAGCCAATAGCAACTCTAAACATTGACAATAATTACTATGTAACTGATGAAGAAAAATCTGAAGTATTATCGAAACAATTGGAAAATACATTCCAACCAATAATAAGCGAGGAAAACATACGACATATGAACGAAACTTTTCAAAATGTAAACGAAGTAACTCAACAAAACACTCAGAATTTCGATGAAACAACAACAGACGAAATATACTCACTGATACACAACCTATCCAATAAAAAATCACCCGGACACGACCTTATCTCAAATATTATCCTAAAACACTTAACCGAAAAAGCACTAACCATCCTAACAAAAATATTTAATTCTTGCCTTAAAACTGGATATTTCCCTAAATCCTGGAAACACGCTCACGTAGTTTTATTCCCAAAACCAGGAAAAGATCATTCCCTGCCCTCAAGCTATAGACCAATAAGCCTATTACTAACAATGACTAAACTACTTGAAAAAGTCATACAGATCAGACTAAACACAGTCCTTAATGATAATGATACAATACCATCAATCCAATTCGGATTTAGAAAACACCACTCAACCACACATCAACTAACACGAGTAACCGAAATAATAACAAAAGGGTTCGAACAACAAATGTTTACAGCAATTGTTTTTTTAGATATCTCGCAAGCTTTTGATAAAGTATGGATTGATGGACTTAAACACAAAATACTTACACTAAATATTCCACAGTATCTAACAAAAATTATTTTCTCTTTCCTTACTGAACGCACATTTGCCGTAAAAACAAACTCAATAATATCCGAAGCTAAACCAATAAATGCCGGAGTACCACAAGGATCAATACTTGGACCAGTTTTGTTTAACATTTATATGTATGATTTTCCTAAATCCCAAATCTGTGATGTTGCAATGTATGCAGATGACACGGCAATAATTAGTCAAAACAAAAATATAGATGTTGCTATAAAAAATTTACAAAATTTTCTCAATACAGCAACCGACTGATTTAAAAAATGGGCCTTATCATTAAATACATGTAAATGTGAAGCAAAAATATTTACTCTTAGGAGACAAAAACCTGAAGCACAACTTAAAATAGAAGAAAAAGAGATACCGTGGAACGCAGATGAGAACGCTGTAAAATACTTACGTATATACCTAGACAAAAAACTCTCGTGGAAATATCACATCACAATAAAACTTAAACAATGTTACCAGAGATTGGGCATGTTGTACCCACTAATAAACAGGAAGTCAGTTTTAAAAATCAAATGTTCTTTACTAATTTACAAATCAATACTACAACCGATCATAACTTATGGTTGTAATTTATGGTTTGGCGCAAGCAAAACACTTTTACACAAAATACAAGTATTACAGAACAAAATATTACGCATAATATGCAACGCCCCCTGGTATATAAGGAATAGCCAGATACATAATGAACTAGGAATATCACCTATAAACGTGTTCATTAAAAAATTAACAAAAAAAATTTCTAAACACCATAGAGAAATGTCCAGGAGCTAAATATTATAAACTGGGACAACGAAGTGAAACTACTCGGCTAAGAAAGAGATTAGCACAGGATATCATCACTACTAGTGAAGAAGACGAATAACAGAGATTAATCTTTAATAGTTGTTAACATTTTTAATAATGCCATGTAATTGTTAATCATTATTTCAACAATACCATGTATAATATTATGTATATTGATCTGGTAATAAATAAATGTATTAAAAAATATTGTTTTTATAGAATTTCTATTTAAGTAAAGTTTGCACAAAGCTTTACCTGATGACAATGAAATTCTTATACTCATTGAAATCGGGTTAGAAGGTTTTGCATTTGGATTGGATTTGAGTGCGTTTTGATGAGGTGTTTGCACGTGGTTGGGGGATTTGTATTGGTGATGCTTAAGATGTAAGTTTGGTTTGTATGTTAATTGTGGAGTGTATTGTTGTCTTATTTGTGGTATTGGTAGTGAATGTTTGATTTGCGGTTGTGGCAATATATATTGAATATTAGTGTATTATAAGTGTAATTTTTACCTGTGCTACTGTCAATCTGAAAGTCATTTCGTCAACATGTTTAAAGCTGGGTTCATATCGGCAGGGTTCTTTGTCAGCGTAAGCGTACCTAGTTCTATTAAACCGCGTCAATGTATTCGCAGGGCATACTCTCTAAAATATGAAGCTAATACTGATGCTTAGGCGGGTTTCATCACGTTAACGTATGAGATTCGTAAATTTAGAAGATTTTGAATTTTCTTATAATAATTAAAAGAGGATTCATTGTCTGGTTTTATTTCGGCGAGTTCCATGCTAAACGTATTGCAATCTCTTTTGTCTGAATATGAATTTATAAGACCTTTTTTAATGTCGTCCCAAGATATTATAGTGATATTCGCTATCTGAATTGTAGTATCGACTTTTATTTTAGCCAATATAGGCGCCATAAGATATTCATTTTTTCCGTAAAAATCGGAGATCATATCTAAGTACTTTTTCTGGATTCTGGGTGTCGTAGTAATTTTTCTATTTGGGATAGTCTTTGTATTTCTGGCAATATATCGCCTAATTTTCTAAAGAAGGTAGTGGTGAATCACAGGAAGCGACTGAATCAGTGTCCGAATTTGTATCTGAATTGTCACTGATATCACTGGATTACATAATCACTGATATGATGATTAGCTTCTCTATGGATTCTTTTTGTTCCTTGAGGACGGGTGTCGATATCTGAAGCTCTGTGTTTCCGTTGTAGTTCAGGATTCCCAACAAACCATTCAAACGAAACACGAACAATATTTTCTTTTGTAATCACGTTTGGGAATCCTACCGACTGCGCCAGTTAAATAATCGGGATCGACCATTATGAGAAAAATATATTTTATTTTGAATTACAGTCTCTCAACTATGACAGACTGAAATAATGAATAAATTAAAAAGGGTTATAATTACGGAATTTACTATAAGGGTAAAAATATTGTAAGGGGATCTTGATTGGATCAGCAGTTCCTAATGGAATGGATGATCGAATAGAAATGGTTTGCCCTTTGTAAATCTTATAGTTTTTGAGATAGCAATGTTGTAGTATTAAATATCAGTAAAAGATGAAAACCATAATAATAATTATTTTAAAAAGTAAAAACAAAAACTTTACTTTCAGCTGGTTCCGAACCCATCTTTCGAATTTTGTGTATTACCAGATGCACACTCTTCCACTATGATAAAAAAACCATTTCTTGGAAATTATTTTTTACGGGATATGAAAAACAATAATGGAAATTTAAATTTTTTTAAAAAAAATTCTGTTATTACACATGTAAGTTTACTCATTTGAACTGTATTCCACGTATTTAGTATCATCCGAAAAGTAAAAAATATTTTAAGTCATCTGGAGAAATACTACTTACAATTAACTGATTTCCCATGATAATATTCCATGTGTCGGTCGGGCTAAGGCACTCTGTATAGTTTGATATGATTGACAAAATTCTATATATCTATAGATGAGGCAGTGAAAAAATAATATATAAATCGCAGAAAAGATTTACATTTTGTCCTCGCCTGCGGCTCGTTTTACATCAATTTTCATTACATAGCCATTACAGAACAGAATATTGCATTTTGCAAAAAAGAATTTATTCTGTCTTATTTTTTTCAGTGGCCTGCCGACTTCAAGAAATGCTACTGCGGATGCTTTTTATTATTTGCTTTATTTGTTTTCTGTTTTAATTACATAGTTCTTAAAAATTTTGTTTAAATAAATATATTACTAATAATTTAACAAGTTAAATAAATTAATTGAAGTTTAATTGAGGCGTATAAGTTTGAAGTATCTAATACATAAACTTAAACTTATATCTATTTCTATGATTGCCCGTATGACTTTGAAATTAAAATAAAGCTTAAATAAATATTTCTGAAATACTCCTTTCGGTTAGAATTTTAGTGACGCATTTGGTATGATTCGCAAAACAGTGATTATCAAAACAATATAATAAAATTCCAATGCATTTAAATAATCATACCGTCGTTATGAAACATTTGTTTGCGAGTCAAAAACTTTGCATGGAAAAGCAGCTCACAAAGAAAGGGCGAATTCATGTGAAGAACCTTCAGCATCAGTACAAGACATCAACAACACGGTGCCGGTAAATCGAGAGCCCGTGGCCACCGACGCAACTCTTCTCCGGTGGTAGCAGCTCAACTCAGTTCGCAGTTGAAGATGCAAACCCTCAATTTACTTCACTAATGTAAGTTCTATCAACCCCTGACATTGATTGTAGAATTAATAAATATATTAGATAATTTTTATGTGAAATATTAATATTAATGGAATGGAAGATTTCTTGACTGGTCGTTGTTTTAAAAGGAGGAATTGCTTAGTTTAAATCAAGTTCACGCGCAATATAAAACTAATAAAATTAAAATATACGGTATAAAAAGTAGAATAGCAGAAAACGAACATGATTATAAGCAAATTTGGATGAGCGACTTTAACAGTGTAGGAAACAATTATTAACACATTAAAATATTCAATATAACACATCACATTCATTCGCTAACACAACAGTCGCACACTAAATTAAAAATTTAAAAAAAAACATCAACACATCTAAAAGCAAGATATAAAATTAATATTACTCAGTCAGTTTAGTTGTTTATTAATCGTGTTTGAATTCCTGAAAATATTTGTTTTATTTGAATATCAGATTTCCCACAAATTTGTGACCCCGACGTGATCTTTGTGCAATACACTTAAATATGATCTATGCGTAGTTCATTTACAGACAATTTTTCAGTGACATTACATACATAATTTTTATTCACGTTAGACTATGGTGACCGTGACAATTTTTACACCGTTATATTAACAGTGACTATTTATACATTATTTTTACAATAGCTACCGGTTCAAATAATATGAAGACACCCAGTGACTCGCATTCCGGTGAAAGCATAGCTGTGAAAGTGCCTCCGTTAATGCCGAATGACCCAGAGCTATGATTTTTTTTTCGCTGGAGTGTAGTTACGACACCAATAACATCTCGGCTCTTTCTGTACGATAGAAATACGAAAGTTCAGTTTCTTGTTAATACTGGTGCTGATCTTTGTATGTATCCGTGTAATTTGTAACCGCAACTGCGACCTAAGTCAAAATACGAACTTTTCGCAGCAAACGGTACAGTAATTTTAACTTACCGCACTATAACATTAACACAGAATTTTAAGTTAAGGCGAGAATTCATCTGGAGATTCGTCATAGCAGATGTATCCAAGCCAATAATTGAGGCAGACTTTTTGAAACATTATGGGCGGGTTTACAGAACATTTTTTAATTCAGAATTAACTTAATGTCGAAATTAATTTAATAGCGCCATTAAATTAATGACGGTTTACATATACATTGTTGACGAAATTTAACACGTGATTAACTGATTCGAATTAAAATGAAAATCCAAGTGGTTGGTAACGCGCACGAAGTTAGCACCTATCTTCGCGTTGTTCGTGGATTGACATTACAGCCCAGTTACCGCCAATTTACAGTAAGATATTTTGTGTTGCGTCTGGTGTTCTCTGTGTTTGACATAAAAAAAATCAGAATGGGACAAAAAAAAAGATGAAATACATCGGGAACGTGGGAGAAATTTCGCAGAGAGGGAAAAAGAAATAGCTTTAAGTATTATAGACAGGTAAGTCGGTTTACTTAAAATTTAATTATGTTTTAGTTCTTTGCTTCGATGGTATTGTTATTTTTGTCACTTTAAATTCAGTTTGCCGTATTTCCCATCCAAATCATAGTCCCTATCCTATACTATCCTATATGCAAACTTTATCCTTTAGATATCGACGTATAGTTGAAGACAAGTCAACAGACGGGTCGTCTTTAAAACAAAGACATGATGCCTGGCAAAAAGTTGCCGATGAATTTAATGCAACAGCTGCTATTTCTGCCTCAAGAACGACCAAACAGCTAAAAATAGTGTGGTCGAATCTTAAACGTACAGCGAAAAAAAACACTGGCTGAAGAAAATGTAAGTAGTTGGTAGGTGTTCCTCACCTATAAATTTATAACATATGTTCCTTTTTAGAAAAAAAAAATGATTTTGAAGAGAACATAGAAAGTCTTAAAAAACAAAAATTACAAGATAAGGTATATTTAGAATGATAGACTTTATGAAAGATTCTTATATTGATTATTTTTATTTCAGAAAAACAGATATAAAACCGGCGGTGGATCATACGATCATACCAACCACAATTATCCGAAGTAGGTGCTAGGGTATTAGCAATGGTAGAACCATAAGCTAGGCCATTGACTAACATTTATGACGATGATAATATTTATCATGAAGGTAAATTATATTAGTTTTCTTGCGTATAATTTAGGTAAAACATAGCTGTCTAATGCATTTGACCAGAGCCGGCCAAAAAGTTTGCTTGGGCCGATACTGTATTTGATATGCCATTGTAACATCGATAAAAGTCAATTACAGCTTCTCAATACCGAGAACTGCGATTTTTTTAATGACACAATTTAAAATTTTAAACATTTTTAGATTTAACATTGCCTCCAACTCGTGAATCCATCACTGCTTCCGAAACTAACATCGAAGAACTTGACCACCAAATGAACCAGTTCCCGAAGTTCAACAAAATATATACATTCCTCCCCAACAAAAAAAGAAAAAACAAATGCTCAATTGAAAAGAACTTTATACATCAAGCGAATTCAATTAGCGAACATGGAAATTAATTTCAAAAATAATGTATGAATTAGAATTAAAAATTAAACAAAAAGAATTAGATAAATTACAATAAAAATAATTATTTATATTAATAAAATTGATTTTTCTAAGTAAAATGTGTTCTAATTAAAGCTGTACGCACAGCAGTGTTTTCATTATTATTTCTAATATCACCAGGTTCTACTTCAACTTGCTGGGGTACGTTACCTTCTGGATGAACTAGTGGTTCGTCATCATTAGCCAGAATTGATTTATTGTGTAACACACAACAAGCCACAATGATTGTAAGGGTAGTCTCCATTTTAGTGCGTAAAACAACAGCAAGACACGGAAATCGTCGTTTGAGAACGCCAAAGCACCTTTCAATGGGATTTCTTGTGGCTCTGTGAGAATTATTATACGCCTCTTCTGCAGCCGTTGTTGGATTTAATAAAGGTGTTAAAATAAACGCACGACAAGCGTATCCGCTGTCACCCAGCAAAAAACAATCTTCGTACTGGCCATTTTCAAGATGAGCACACAAAGATGAGTCATTAAAAATAGTGCTATCGTGTACACTTCCTGGCCATCTCGCAATTACATTTCTTATTTTTAGGTCTGCATTACATACAGCTTGAACATTTATAGAAAAAAAAGATTTTCGGTTACGAAAAATCTCAGCATTAGGACCACCAGGAGATTCAATCTTTATGTGGGTGCAATCTATTGCACCTATTACTCTAGGCATTCTTCTCAGCTTATAAAAATTTAATTTTACAGTATGAGCTTCTTCCAGGGAGGGCAATTTTTATGTAATGGGGTTTTAGCTGTGCAATTTTATGTACTACACGCTTGATTACAACACAAGCTGTGGATTTATGAACACCGAATGTGTCACCCAGCAATTGTTGAAATGCACCCGTGGCTAGAAATCTCATTGTTAATAATATCTGGTTTAACGCTGAAATAGGTTTTCTTCTTCGAGTAACAGGCTCTATTTCAGGACCAATTAAGTCACATAACCATTTGATTGTTTGCTTTTCGAAGCGAAATCTTATTTTAAATTCCTAATCATTAAATAATTCAAACGGATTTATTCTGTTTTTTAAGGCACGACTTCTTCGAGGAATTCTTTCAATTTCTTCATCTGAAGAGGACAGCGACACTTCTGATATCAGACATCTATAAATTGTGGTTATGTATACATTATTTAAATAAAAATTTAAATGAATCCAAAATTGTTCCATTATTTACCTTATTTATATTTTTATTTATAGTAATAGTATCTATTTTACTTCTTTTTACATAAAAATCGAGCGAATTAATAATTTAATTGAAGTAGCTCCTTCAATTAATTTAATTCTGCATTAATCAATAAATTAATCGCGATTAACTGCTAATTTCGCTTCTATAAACTGATTTCAGATTTAATTGTGATCAACTCCATTTAACAACGAATTAATTTAATTCGAATTAAATATTTTAATCGAGATTAGTTACATAGAAAAATTAAATTAATCGCGCGTTAAATATTTAATCGAAATTAAATATTTAATTTGCTTTCTGTAAACCCGCCCTATGATTTGTTTGTGGACATTAAAAACCAACCCCTGTTTGATGCAACCACTCATCTTACCTCATGTGGACAGGTAATTGAGTGCAAAATATCTAGTATTAAGACTATATCAGGCTCTTCACCATTTTACGATCTCTTTCAAAAATTCCCTTCAATTACTCGACCTGACGGTAGACCCAAGACTATATTACATTCGATAAAACACCATATTATTACCACACCAGGAACACCATTCAGAAACCTCGACACTTAGTTCTAGACAAATTTCAAGCCGCGAAGAAATTCGACGCCATGCTGCACATAGACATTGCAAAAGGAACGATGAATGTAGACCATGCGGCGATTATCGCTAAATGCCAGAACAATTCCAAATCGATATTTCGTTAAGCACATTTAAGAATTCTCGCAATCACAACACGGCAAACCCATTTTTTCGACAATAGACCATACAACCAAATTCCTGTCGCTGAGGAAGTTATTTCGAAAACTGCAATTACAACACCTTTTGAACTCCTTAAATTTACATACATGACTTTTGTAGTAAGAAATGCAGCTCAGACTTTTCAGTGCTTCATAGGCGATGTGTTCCAAGATCTCGATATCTGCTATGCCTACATACATGACATTCTCATCGCTTCATCATCTCTAGAAGAACACCATAGACTATAATTTCCACTCTGGTAAAGCGGAAGACCGTCTCTAACATGCTTCTAACAATCCTCCAATCAAAACCATCTATTCCACAGCCTATCTTCGGTACTACCAACTTCATGATGTCATTTTCCAACAAGTAGTCCTTCATATCACACATTGAGTCCCATAAACTGCGGTATGACGGCTTCTGATTTAAAAATTGTTTCGTAACTAGGTAGCTCTACAATGATCGTCAAAGTTATCACCAGCGAAAGGGGTTAACCGATTGAAGTGGACTACTCTCCATCAGGTGTTTTGCTAATCCTGTAGACCATATCATTTATCCTCTTGACTTCAGCTTCAGTGATAAGCCACGAAGTCTTTGTGGATTGTAAAGCCACACCAAATTTCCAGGTTGATAACCACCTTTTTCAGCCTTAACGTCGTACTAGTCCTTTATCCGATCGCTGGTACCTTGAATGTTTGTACGGATTTGTTCATGGATGTCGTTCATTCTTCTCCGTAAGTCCGTTACGTAGTCTTCCCCGGCTAGATCTTCACTTTGTTTATTGCCAAATACCAGGTCGCATAGTACGCGCAACTCTCGCCCGAATAGGATGTTAACTGGTGTCTGCCTTGTTGTGTCATGCACGTATGAACGGTAAGCTAACAAGAACAGATGAAGATGTCGGTCCCAGTGTTGTTGATGGTTAGAGACTACCTTCGACAAATACAACATGTTTTATTTACCTGACGATGACCTAGTAAGCCGAAATACGTATTGTATCGTTCGAGATTAAAGATTTTGAAACAAACCTAGTATTTTATTTTACAAAATAATAGTTTGGGTATTGGTTTATGACGCTTTGTAAGCTTTCAGAAAATAATTCTAACAGTATATTATAATCAAATGAATGAGAAAAATATGATACGCCGATTATGAGGTTTTTTGAATTATTTTGTATCTTGAGAATGACCCAATGTAGTTCTTCGTCAATAATAGATACATTTTGACTAGGAAATTTTAAAAAAATAACAATACCTCCAATTGCTCGACCAGTGCTAGCTTGTTTTATTGCTTCTTTTTCGTACCTGAAATAATTTTTGAGGAATGTAGGATTATCAACTAACTTAAAATTTACCCAAGTTTCAACTAAGCATATGAGATCATGTTTTAGAAATATTTTTTCATCTTCAGAGCTTAAGGCGGAGTTCGGGAATTGCGGGTTGCATAAGCAAAACAATTATTTTTTCTTCTAGCTTTTCTCAGCTCTGAAGTAAAAAATTGAAACCAAAACAGATTATTACAACAATATATTATTGCCTCTTTGGTCTGAAATAGTTTTGGAAAAAAAATATAATTATACGAAGGAAAAAATTTTCATTTCTTGCTTAGAACTGAAAATTGCAACACTAAAATTTTACAGGCCACAATTTATTAAAAACTATAAACAAAAAATCAAGTTTCATGTAAAATGATTGTGCCATTTTTGTAAAAATCGTGAAGAAAATTTTCTCGAAATTTAGCATTCTTGAATAGCAATGGCCGCTAAAATAGTTCGGCGTTTGTGTCATAGATGTCAGCACTGTAGATGTCGATAATAATGCTAAATAATTTGAAAAATGTTCAAAGCTGATATGCTCACATAGTAGCATTTGTGAAATATACAAAACATTACTACTTACTATATTCTTGAGTCTACTTACTTTGTACAATTAAATTAAACCAATTTATGTCAGAATATCTTTACATTGACAAATAAATTTGTAGAATTATATAATATATAAGGTATATGTTTTGTAAAAGTGTGAATAAGGTTCTGTTAAATGATATCTTCAATGATAAGTGAAACTATTATAATTATATAACAGAAAATATGTTGATAATATAAGAGGAAAAGAAGAATAGTAGGGATATTTTCAAAAAATAGCAAGTTTCATTTTAATACAACTTAACATTTATTGGAATATTACATTTTATTTTGCATTTTTTTTATCATTTTTTTTTCCTTTGCTTTTATTATATATTTTGGGTCTTTACATTTTTGGTGCCTTAAGCGATTGCCCATAACAATTTCACACAATTTAAATAGAAGAAATTTAATTTTGGTCGCATGAATTCTTCCCATAGTTTTTTGTCCCGGTAAATTTCTTCAACGTATAAAGGCTTATCAGGACTTGTAAATGCTATGAAATAAAATTTTTCTTTTTTACAAATATTAAGTTGCCCTTGAATCTGTAATAATATTAATAAATAACAAAGTATCTAAACATAACAATGAAATTATATAATACCTGATAATAATAATTATGTTTTTTTTTTAGTTCATACATTCCATTGGAATTTCTCTTTATGCATATTTTGTTTTTAAATTCCTTTTTCTCACAGGCAGAAAAAATATCGTATCCATTTTTAGCAAGTGAATACAGGCACTTTACTTCCACCAAGCAGTCTGTATTTGTTATTCCTATAAAAGAACATTAAATTAGATATATGAATTAAAACAAATTATGTATATATAATATTTACCGTCCGGCGATGCACCAAGATAACAATCGGTCGTGTCAATATATAGCCCAGTGCTTTCTATTGACAGATTTTGGCTACTGTTAATTTCTTCAAACATTTTTATTGCAGTTTTTTCATGACGTTTTCCGTACTGTATTGCAGCATATTGAATGTTATTTACATTAGTTTTTAAAATTTGTTTAACAAGAGCATCGCATGAGGTATGATCTTGCCTTTTTACCACTTGCCCGAAAAAAGAAGCTGTCAATCTGTTTTTTTTTAAATAACAAATAATTGGGGATTTCAAATTGTCCAACAGTCCGCCGCTCAATGGAAAGTACTTCTTCCTTTGTCACCTAAAAATATTACTTATGTACTTACATTTACATACAATATCTATGGTAATAATTTACCTTCAAGTCATTCAATTTTCGATTACATTCAGATTCGAACTCCACTGAAGAAAGCTGAGAATTTGTTGCATGTTTCCCATAATCAGTATTAATATAATTTTTATTTTTCTTCAGCTTTTTCTTCATGGGTGTCAACCATTGCTTCTTGAAATGCCTTCTTTTTTGAATTTTATTCAAATATTTCATGAAATATTTTCCCGGCCTCTCCTTCACTGTTTTATTCCATGGATCTATTTGCCACTCTGGTCCTTTGGAAAACTGAAGACCGGCTAAGTAAGCCCGCCTTTCATAAGACCCCCGCTGTGTTAAGTTGAGTCGCTTGCCGCAATTAAATCTAGCAACAAGGGACATAAAACATTCAGCAATGTTGTTTGTTTCATTCCCTATCAATTTATGACTTTTTGCTAATATTTTGTCTAGCGCATCTAAAACAGAAAAGAAAAGAAAAACATTAAAACTAAGACAAATAACTAAATCAAACATGTCTTACCATTGATATACTGCTCCAATCCAGTAGACTTAAAAAATTCATTGGTTTCCTCCATGGAACCCATATTATCACAAAAGTATGGTTTACAGAATTTGTGATTTCCAAATATGTGGTTTGGTACGTTCTTTAAATCATTTTTAAGGATTTCTGCGTCACCACTGGCATTCTCATAAATTGAATTTTGAGCAATTTTTTGCAAAGCCGTTATTCTAATAGTGACGTCTTTTTTAATAGCATATAGCGATTTTCCATAATTCTTTATAACGTGGTTGGTACATTCCATTTTTTTAACATTTTGCCCATACGTAACTTGATCGCGAATTTTCGCGTATACGCTAGAGTCACCATCGGCAACGAAGGATGTGTAGCGTAGACCATGCATTTCCACACTGCTATTGAAACCTTCAACAATAATATCAGCATCAGCTTCCATGGCTGGCGATGAACCAGACCAATTCTTGAAACATTTGTGTAGTGGAACAATGTTACTTGTCACACCAGCCTTAGCACAAATGCTACAAAACTTGTTGCGCATACCAACGTATAAAATTTGGTGGTCCAACCCCCGACAAAAAAAAAATTATATATATATATATATATATATATATATATATATATATATATATATATTGAAATAAATGCATGTACTTACGACTCCTGATGCTGCTGTGTAATTATGTCCATAAGACCGCTTACTCCAACCTCCATCAACATACACGGTAATACAGGGTACACCATCCCCGTCAATGTTATTGCTTTCGACTGCGTTTTTCAATTCTTCTTGACCTGCCAATTCCATCTCTGCCCAGAATGAATCTTTCCAAATCTGAAAATTAAATATACTTTACAAACTAAAAAAAAAAATTTCTTCGCTGTACCTCTTCTAAATCTAGTTTAATCTTCTGAAATGTACCATAATTCATTTCTGGAATATTCATCGATGTGATGATTTGATTGAAATGACCGCAAATACTTCCGGCCGCTAAAGTTCCCCAAACAGCACCAGTATTTATAATATTTTTTTCAGGTTCTTCCGTATGTAAAATAGCCGTATAAGAACAAAATGTGCATTCCAAAAAAATTTGGCTTATCAGACCAAGACCTCTGCTATTTTCATTGGTAATCCTTAATTTACCAACGGAACATTTTCTTGCATGGGCATATTGAAAATCAAGAACCTTGGTAATGACGTAATTTAAATCCACTATTCTATTTCCTTCAATTTTGAAGTCTTGTGGGGTTTGTTCTTTCTCTATTACCAAATTATGCTGCATTAATCTATAATTAAAACATATAGGATTATATATAAAATATTTTATGTAATGTAATTAAAAACAACTTACGCATTATATTCGCCTTCACACAAAAATGAAAAAGAAGCATTGCTACCGTTACAGATGTCTGATGATACACTTTCTGTAAAGTGTTCCGTATTTTTAAGAACACCGCTGTAAAAAAAATTACACATTATTTTTTTTTAATATAAAAAGCTAACAAATTACGTCTGTAATTAATTTTCTACCTACCTACATATTGCAGACACCGATTCACTGATCACTGCTTTTCTTTGTGCTTTACTAGCTTTATTACGCTTTATCCTACGACTTGGGCAAGGTTTGGATGTTCGTCCCATATTATTAGAAAATTATAATAAATGGAATAAAAACCAAAATAATAATACGAATTAATAATAACACACGATTGCAGAACACAATTGCCAGATCAGATCTAACTAAACTATGGAGATAAACATTTTCTTTTATACTTTAGGGGTAGTGGGTAATGAAAATATGAAGTGGGGGCTAATTAAGAGAAAGGGGGTAACAGTTTTCTTACCTCATTTCTTAGAACTCAATATAAACCAATGAAAATTTGAAGATATTTAAATAATTGGTATTGAATTTATAACAATAATTTTAATTTTTTAAATAAGGAACAATACATTTATAACAACCGTTTAAAATTAATTGTAAAATAAACCAACTATCTTAAATCGAGAAATAAACAACGGGTGCATGGAATAGATGTATCGTAGCAAAAGGGTTCTTATTGTTCTACACAGAATCAAATAAAACGTATGTATTTATGTTATGTATATTATTACATTTATATTATGAATAAATAAATATTTATTTATAACATCATAGCTACATTTCAAAGATAGATATGTATGTATATGTACAAGAAACCTGTTAGAAAATAGAATAAGTCATATAAGAATTATTATAAAATATCGAAGAAGCACATCAATTCCTATAAAAATATTATTTAAAATTATTTTATTGTAAATTTAGAAAGAAACTAATGGAAGCAGCAAACACCGAAAAAGAATTATATCGGTCAATCAAGAATTCCTGTATTTATTTAAATGCCGGTTATAAGGAAAATAGTGGTAGAAACACCGAAAACGGATTATATCGGTCATTCAAGGAAATTTAAAAATATACCTAAATACCATACTTGCCTTTTCGACTTTTGGATTTCCCAAAGCTTCTAAAATTTAAGTACATATATCTTTGATCCCGTATCAATTATAAGAATTCTGTAAATGTGTTCAATAATAAACATATTACCAACAGCATTGGGCAAATAACGTTCTTTTTTTTAAAAATTGTTTATATATTAAAATTTTATTTGAAATTTGTAACTTGTAGGTAATATCACTTACACAAAAATGAAGACATTATAATTTTGTGAAATGTTAATAAAAAATCTGGTGTGTCCAACACAATACCTCCCGCCACTGTAGTAATAATATATTCTATATAAGTTTTTCAATACATATAATTTGTAGTTTTAAAATTAGTTTGTTATTGCAGTTCAGAATATTTTTAATTCATTTCATACCTCAAATTTCCTTCTTAAATTTTGTATGACCAATATGACAGCTATTTTTGACGTTACTAAAACCGGAACTGAACTTACTTTGATTCACGCGTGCAAATACATTCCTAATTATATTTCTTCCGTCTTTTTAAATTTTACATTAAAATTACTTCATTTTTTACTTATTTTATCTTTTACACATACTTACATCAAATTTGACATCATATGTCAAATTTTGTGAACATATGAATAACTCATCTGTTTTATCGAAATTCCTCAGCCTAAACGACATGTAAAATTATTATGTAATTATGCAGATCGGTAGAAAATTAAAAAATCTTTGTATTTATAATAACGAAATTTGCGAAAATATGGTATTTAGAGGTATATTTTAGGAAAAACGGTTTAAAGCTTCAAATAAAGTACTACTTCCGGTTAACCAATTGTAGTCAAAATCTAATCAGTTCATCATATTAGAATAGAACTCTTAAATACCAAATATTATATTTTTTACATGTATCGTATTGGAGTTATCGTGGACGAAAAATCGTCACAGACACACAGACACACGGACATACAGACATCACGCTAAAACTAGTAAAATCGTATTCTAGGGACCCTAATTCGTGCTCATATGTTGAAAACCCAGTCTCGAGAAATCTGACCAAAAACAATACCTCCCTTATCTATATATTGATAGGCGGGAGGTAAAAATGATACAAAAATTCTATTTTGAGAAGACCAACCATTTTAGATGGACCATTAACCATTATTTATAAATTAATCAAATCAAAGAGAGAAAAAATGATTAGATATTAATTGCAATATGTATTTGTAGGATGATGAACATGTAACAATCGATAAATAGATTAGAATCAATCGTATAATAAAATAAATAAAAATATTATAATTTAATAGTGGATTTTCAGATACCACGATTGACATGTTCTTAAAGAAACATAATATTAAATTCTTAACTAAATTTAAAGCTAATGTAGAAAAAGCTAAAACAATATATTATATTTTGATTCATAAATGTTTTGCCTAAGAATAATAAAAGCCTCGAAGAAATCAAATTTAAAGAAACTAAAACAGTATTTGCTAAAACACACACAAAAATAAGTAATCTAAATATAGAACATAGGTTTTGTACTGATTTCATTAAAAAAATAAAGGGTCATTCTATGTAAAATAGAATCATTCATCATACAAATAATTTTGATGAATGGAAAAATTCCAACGTTGAGATATTCATGTTCTACAGAAACGAATTTATTTAGCTTATTTGAGGAGATTATTTCAAAGAATTGTGTACTTGCCAAAAAGGGTCTATCATTCATTTCAGACTCAAACCATGTGTACAGATCCACATTACCCGACAGACATCTGTCGGATCTTATAGAATAAATTCCGAAATAGTTCATTATTTTCCCAGCGTCACATCGTGGCGCGTTTTCAGATCGCCCCCTTAAATTAAATATATTTTTATACCCCTGAATATTCCAGAAAAGGATTTTGTTAAAATAATTATTTGTTAATATTTCATTTCTCTGTTTTTTGGAATAGCCTGAGACCTAAGCCTAGTCTGAATATGTTTATCTAAGGGCCCGAATTTAGGTTGGATATTTTTATTTACTTTTTTTCCAGAGATTCTGAGTGTGTCTTTAATTTTTTGTTCTTCTTCAAAAGCTTGTGGAAAAGCATCAGAAGTGTCATCGTCTATGCTGGGATTTATTATCGAAGAAAGTGACATAGATCGTCGCCTCATTTCCGGTAGTAAAGTTTCATTGTCCTCTGTAGTATTGTTTTTATTATTTTCAGTAAGATCATTTACAGTGTACTTAGCTCCGTCTATATATAATATATTTTGATATAATACTGCTCCGTGCCCGTCTTTCCTTGCTTGAATAAGGTATGCTTTTAAAATTTTTCTTTCCTGTAATATATTGGGTGCGAAATCTTCTTCAATATATATATACAGGGTGAGTCTGGGAAGATGCCCCCCCCCCCTTTAACTTTTTTATTATAAGTAATAGAAAAAAATGGCTTATATAAAAGTATTATTATTTTACATATACTATTTGATGGCAGATGTAGATATTTTTTGTAAAGTCAGGTTTACAAGATACGACTATCAACTTTTATTTTTCAAATGGTAACCTATAATTATTTTAATAAAATAAAAATCGCCATTTTTTTCTCTTTCAAACGATGTATTAATTTTTATTAATGTATTTGAAAAATTTCGAGAAAAATGAGATAATTTAGAATATTAGAAATCATTTTTAAACAAATATTATAGGTGCCTATGCGAAAATAAACAAAACATAACAATGTAAAACAAATTAATGTCAAAAATGTATACATTAGTTTGTTACTTAATTTAACTTATTTTGTAAACAAAAAAAAACATTTTGAAAAGTTCATGAAAAACGAATTAATTGATATGATTCTAATAATTGGTGAATCGACTTGCATCATAAGAAGAGCAAAAAGAATTTCCTGGGAGTGGTTGGTAACTGAGTTTAAGAACACTGAGAAGGATTTTTACCCGATTTCGAGAAACATAGCCACCTATAATATTTGTTTAAAAATTATTTCTAATATTTCTAAATTCTCATTTTTCTCGAAATTTTTCAAATACATTATTAAAAATTAATACATCGTTGAAAAGAGAAAAAAATGTCGGTTTATATTTTATTATAATAATTGCAGGTTGCTATTTGAAAAATAAAAGTTGATATATATATATATATATATATATATATATATATATATATATATATATATTCATATTTTTGAGCAATTTGGCATTTTCTAAGACGGATTTTCTTATCTTTTTAGAGTCAAATTCCAATACTATTGGTCTTGTTTTCTTATTTGCCGGTTTACCAATTCTTTTTATATCGTCGATATTATTTTTGGTAATTTCTAGTAGCTTCATGTTATCATTTAATAGTTTTAAAATTTTCTGTTCTACATTTTCACCAATTTCTTCTTTCAAACCGAAAAAAATTTGATTTTTTTCGCGCAATTTCTTTTCTAATAATTCTATTTGTTTTTCTTTTATTTTAAGTTTTTCTTCTAATTGTTGAAATTTGATTTTGAATTCTTTTTCATTGCTTTGCACGGCATTATTTAAATCATTTAATGTTTTTTGCATGTTGTCTATTTTATTAGTAATTGGTTTTCGTAAATCTTTAATTTGTTCTACTGTTGCCATTATATTATAGATATGTGTTCGTATTTATTTATCATTTTTAAAATTTTATTTTCAATATAGTTAGGAACACTGTTATTTATTTTCAAACTTGCTAGCGCGCGTGAGTTAAGTTACTATGATTTAGCAAATTGTATTTAAATATATGACCTTGAGTCTTTCGTTTGAATTTTGATCACAAATCTTTATTGTAATTAAGACCACTGACCTTAGAATTTCTTCTCCCCTGCACAATAAAAGCTGCGCTTTATTAATTTAAAGATTTTATAATTTTTTAATAGCTTTAGAATTGATATTTTTGATATTTTAATTTAAATCACTTTTTCACACAACTTATCAGTTTAAAGACAATGTTGCCAATCAATTATGTAAAATATATATTACTACATTATAGACTTTTATATTCTTTATAATCGTGAACGTTTTTATATCATTTTTGGTAATTATTATAATTGTAAATTGTATTCTATTCGTTCTGCGACTATATTCAAACTCTAATTAATAAATTAATCATTTTAGTAATAAATCAAATGAACAATGTAATATTGTATTATAATTTCTTGATTAATTTGTGTTATTAACATTATTCTCTTTAAATTTTCATTGTCCTATTGAACAGAAGACACAATAGAGCGTTTACAAAAGTTATCAAAAACTGATGTGAAAATATCAGCATAGTTTTCTATGCCCTTATTTAATACCCACGGTTTAACGCAGGTTAACGGTTAGTTAGTTTAAATCAGTCGGAGTAAACGCAACAAAGTTAGGAGTTCAGTTAAAATCACTTAACTTTTAAGCTGATGATGGACTACGAGATAAACGTAGTCTATGCTGATATTTTTAATTTTCGTCTTTATTGTTAATATTACCTCTGGCTATTAATAGTAAAAGATTATTGTACATTACTAAAATAAGTGAACGATAGAATAACAAGAAGTGCTGGCGTTATGTGCAAAGTTCTGAAGATTACGTAATTTTTATCTATAGTTTTCTTGTCTTATGTTTTACTATTATGATATAGTTTGTTACTGTTGCATATTATATAATAATGAATCTTGGTAGGTTCTGTGTAAATATAACAGAGATAAGGTTTCATTAATTTTTAAATTTAACAATTTGAAGTGAAATATGTTATAATTGTTAACATATTTGGTATTGTTTATTGTTTCAAAGGGAATGATAATGGTTAATATTATTACAAGTTTGATTTTGTATAAATTTCGAGATTATATATTTATGCTGAATCTAGACATGAATTCAAATATAAAGATATAACAATATTATATTTTGACAATTATTATAATATAATGATGCATTTTTATATAAATTCTAATAAACAATCCTATTTAAATTCTCACACTGATTTCAAACATAATTTAAAATATATGAACATTTTCAATCAACATTACAAATTATAAAAATTTGCCAATTTCATTAAAGCTAGATTCACATGAGCCGTCAACGCCGTCGGAATAGCGGACGTAGCGGCCGTCACAATAACTAAAATAATTAGGTATTTCACATGAGCCGTCAGCGTCAGCGTTTCTAGTGACATAATACAAAACTAAAAAAATTGTACAAATACTGGTTGTTTGTTTATCCTGCTTGCAGGTTATATTTGTTATTTGTGTTTATTTGTTTCCATTATTTCTTACGGAATGGACAATATACAGGAAATGTTAATAAGTGTCGTTCAAAATCATCCCTGTCTTTATAATCCAGGGCATCGAGATCATAAAAATGTTGTCTTAAAAAACAAAATATAGGTGGAAATTGGCTCTGTTCTGAGATTAGATGGTTAGTAAAATCAACAGTAGTATAAATTATTCTTCTAATGTGCAATTTTCGGACCAACGGCACAAACCAAATGGACTAGTATTCGTGACAGGTACGAGAAAAAAAAAATGCTCTGAAGCCAAAAAGTGGCTCAGGGGCACTGTCAAAGAAAAAACTTGGGAATTGCTTCCATTATTGTGGTTCCTCGAACGACCTACCGTACGGTAACGTAAAGCATCATTTTCTTTTATCATACTCTCTATATAATATCAAACTATTTCAGTACTGTTACCAATCTAAATTCAGATATTTCTTCCAAACCCGAACAGCCGGTTGTATGGTAATGTAACGTTTTTTTAATTTTAATATCCTTTCACAATAAAATTTATCTATTTTAGTACCTTTACAAATATTAACATGACATCAAATGAAGAAACTCAAGAACTAGATATTGAAGAAATTTTGCAGCAGGACATAAATCTAAACGAAACCAATGACTCAAAATTATCTGAATCATTATTATCTCCTATTATTACAAACCAAAGTAAATACATATGCCGAGTGTTTATCTTTGAACTTTCAACATAGAAAATTCAATGTTAAAATTTTTATTCGGAGATATCTACCTGTTGAAGGTTAATGCAGAATAAAAAACAGAATAAATACAATAGAATTGAATTTCCTATGTTCAGAAAATAAAGAGACATCTGGAAATAAAATATGAACCTACTTTTCAGAACGCAAGGAAAAAAGACCAACAACATTGGCAAACAATGAAAAGAAAATAGAAGCTGCTGACAAATTTGAGGAAAAAATTATTAATATTTTAGAAAAAGATGAAACAAAAGTTGAAGATAAACATTTTTGTTTATCTTATCTTTAGTACCGACATTTAATTAATAATTCAAATTTTAGAAGCCTGCGCCGATATTAAATTCGATTAATTAATTAATTACTCAGTAATACTCCCAGCGCTGACCGTCGCAAAAGTGTGGTCATCGGGTATAAGAACAAAAAATATATTTTATCAATACTAGGGTTTGCGTTAAACAATAAACCGCTGATTTAAGATTCTGAAGTTTGACCGATTTTTTTCATTTTTTAAATTTAATTTTTTTTTTGTTTTTAAAATTGATATACCAAATGTTGGAGATATGTCATTTTTGACATCAATTGTCATTAACTTGTTATCTAGCTACAATTTAAAATTACTAACTAATGATAACCTTAGAAAAAAATTAAATAAAAAAATTATAAATTAATGACAGTTAAGTGCCAAAAATGTCTCTGACATTTTGTATATCAATTTTCTTCTTCTTCTCTGCTCTATGGCCCATGTAGAGCCTTGGCTTCCTCCACAACGCCTCTCCATCTTTGTCTGTCCTGTGTCGCTTGAGTCCAGTTTTGTATTTTCAAGAACCGTAGGTCTTCCACGATGTTGTCCACCCATCTAGTACGAGGCCTGCCTCTTCTTCTTTTACTGGTGGGTGTTAGGTTAAATGATTTTTTTGGGATCCTATTTTGTGGCATGCGATATAGGTGTCCCAGCCATCGTATTCTTTGTTTTTTCACCCATCCTACTATATCCTGATCATTATATATTTCTTCCAGTTCATAATTCATGCGTGTTCTTCACCCGTTCTGTGTATTATCATACACAGGCCCATATATTTTCCTGAGGACTCTTCGTTCAAAACGCATTATCATTTCTTCATTTGCTTTTGTTAGGCTCCAAGCCTCGCAACCGTACGTCACGGTTGGTCTAATGTTGGTTTTGTACAGTTGAACTTTGAGTTTTCGCGATGCAACTTTTGACTTGAGAACGGAATCTAATGCGAAAAGGTATCTATTCCCCGCCGCTATTCGATTCATAATCTCTGTTGCCATATTATTATTGTACGTTATTAACGTACCCAAATATTGGAATTCATTTACGTATTCTATAGTATTATTATTCTCTATTGTGAGGTGGGTGTTTTCTTGTTGTGGGTCCTTTTTACCTATCATCGCTTTTGTTTTGTTTATATTGATGCTGAGATCTGCGGCTCTTCCAGCCCTTTCTAATTCTGTGTATGCTTCCACAACATCTTCGTTCTTCCCTAATACTGCTACATCATCAGTGAATGCAAGTGCTTGTTTCCTGCGATTATAAATTACTCCATTGTTGCTTAGATCTGCTTGCCGCACTATGTTTTCCAGTACTAGGTTAAAAATTAATGGTGATATAATATCACCCTGTTTAACTCCTCGTCTTACTTCGAAGTCCTGGGATAGCTCATTTCCGACTTTGCATTTGCATTTGGTACCTATAATGCAGATCTTGAGGAGGTTTATCATAGAACTTATAATACTTCGTAAATGGAAGAAGCTTAAAGAGAGACAGTCTGTGGTTAGCATAGTGCAACAAAGACAGAGAGAAAACCACGTGACTTGTGGCAAGAAACGTGTTATCTTCAGTCATTACGCTGTCGAATTTTAAAATATTTTGCTTAATCTCTCTTAAATAGTTTATATCGACAGTTATTATTGTTAGGTATATTTAGCAACTTAGTTTATAAAAATTACCATTGCCAAAATTTAGTTTGAGATTAAAATCTCTTGGAAAATTTATCTTTCCAAAGAAATCGTTCTCTAAACTATATTTAACAATTTATTAGTCCAGCACAATTTCTCATAAATTGTTTATATCGAGAATTATTATTGTTGGGTATATTTAGCAACTTGATTTATAAAAATTACTGTTGCCAAAATGTAGTTTCAGATTAAAACCTATTCGAAAATCTATCTTTCAATCTAAACCGTTCGCTAAACATTATTTGACCATTTATTACTCCAACACAATCTCTTCTAAATAGTTTATTTCTACAATTATTGTTGTTAGGTATAGTTGTCAACTTCATTTATTTTATTTTCGAAGCATTTTCACATAGGAATATGTTCTTTCGCATTCGTGCGCTATAGCTTCGTTTGGAAATTTGGAAAAGTTGCATTTTCTCGTGAATGATAATGGTAATTAATTTTTGCTTGTAGTAATTAATTAGTAATTAATTAGTACTAAATAATAACATAAAAATTACTCTTTTTTTTGGTGGTGTGCTAGCTTCACTGAGAAGCTGGCACAGCCACTATTTTTTTTTAAACGGCGAGGGAAATAATTTTATTTTTGCGGTAATTAATTAGTTATTAATTAGTACTAAATAATAGGATAGTTTTTTTTTAATTGTGCCAATATGGCAATGGAAGACCAGTAGAAACAACATCTAAGTTCATTACTGGAGTAATTTATAAGTAATTAATTATCAATTAATTAGTAAATATGTAGTAATTAATTAGTAATAAATTTGTAATCAATGAATATTAATGAATTTGTTATATTTACTTTTTTTTTGGGTTGTGCTAGCTTAACGGTTAAGCTGGCACAACCCCATTTATTTTTAAAAAAATAACAGTAATCATTTTTTTTGTAATTAATTAGTAATTAATGAGTACTAAATATTGTCATATTTTTTTTTTTTTGGTTGTGGTGCAATGGTTGTACTGGCTTAACGTACCTGTCGAACAGCCTTAATGCTTTCTTGCCACAAGTCACGTGGTACAAATCATCTATCCCTCTCCCACCGCAAAACTTTATATATAACTATCTCTCTCTTATGTTAGCCACACCATTCACTGTGTACAGCTATTCGTATAGCTCCATCCATGTATATTTATTAAATCAATGAGGTTTATTAATTTTGCAGGTATGTTGAAATTTTTCAGTGTATCCCAGATAGAAGTATGCTTAATGCTGTCGTATGCTTGTTTGTAATCGATGTAGATTTGATGCACATCTATATTGTATTCCCAGCATTTTTCCAACAATTGTCGCAGGCTAAATATATTATCTGTAGTTGATCTACCAGCACGCAACCCGGCTTGGTATTCCCCAATTATGGTTTCCGCTATTGATGTCATTCGCTTGAATATAATGACCGACAAGATTTTATATGAAATATTTAAGAGACATATGCCCCTATAATTACTGCATACTTGCTTGTCCCCCTTCTTGTATATTGGACATATGATCCCTATTTTCCACTCATCCGGGATCCTTTCCTGTCGCCATATTTTTAGAATCAATTTATGGAAAATTTCATATAAGTCTGGGCCACCCGACTTTATTAGTTCGGCTGGGATATTGTCTACTCCTGGTGCTTTATTTAATTTCATCTTGTAAACTGCCATTTCTACTTCCTCTATCGATGGTTCTTGTTGTTCTAGCACTTCTACTTGGTATTTGTCATTTTCTTCTTCCTCCGATAGTTGTTCGTCTAATGGATCATTAACTTGCCCATTGAGTAATTCGCTGAAATGTTCGGCCCATCTTTGTAGTATTTTCTGTTTATCACATAGGAGGCTTCCTTCTTTATTCTTGCACAGGTTTGTACGTGGTTGGTATCCCTTCTGAATTTCTTTTACTGTTTTGTACATGTTTCTAATATTTCTGCATTCATGGTCTTCTTGGATTCGTTGCACCTTCATTTGCATATACATTCTTTTCCTCTTTCGTATAAGCTTATTCGCTTCATTTCTTATATCCTTATAAATTTTTGTTTTATTTCTGGTTCCAGTCTGCAGCGCTTCCATTCTAGCCTGTCTTCTTCTCATTATTATCTCGCTGCATTCATCGTCCCACCATGGATTTAGTGTCGTTTTTTCTTGTTTTCCCAAGACTGTATCCGCTGCTTTGACCATCACTGATTTTATTTTATTCCATTCTGTTTCGATGTCCTCATTCTCAGTTATGTATGTTTGTTCTTATCTCATCTTGGTATTGCGTGAGTTTGTCTTGTATTTTTAGTAGATGAGTGTTCCATTTTGGCCTGTACTCTCCCTTTTTATCAAAGCGTCTGGATATTTTCTGCCTCACTTTTGCTACTACTAGTATGTGATCAGAGGAGCAATCCGCTCCTCTAAAGCTTCTTGTATCTAGCAGGCTTGTTGCGTGCCTGGCATCTATTAAGATATGGTCTATCTAACACGTTAGAGGAAATAGCAGAGAGAAGGAGTATGGACCAAATGCAAGAACGAACATTACTAATAGAAGGGCAAAAACGGAAAATAATAACAACATACAGAAAAGGAGAAATAAAACTCATACAAGAGCAAATAGAAGAAACAGGACAGACATGAATACAATTTATTATTAGGAGGAGACTTCAACGCCAGAATAGGGGAAGAAGGAAAAATTATCGATATTAGAGACGGAACTGAAAAAAACAAAAGACAAAATAATTGACAACGAAGGAGAAAAATTCCTAGAATTCGTGGAAGAAAATGGGCTGAAAATATAGAATGAACATACGAAAGGAGACGAAGAAGGGGAATTTACTTATATAGGCCCAAACGGAGAATCAGTTATAGACTACGGCATTGCAAATGAAGAAGCAATGGATAAAATAATATCTTTCACAGTAACATATAGAAGAGAATCCGATCACCAACCACTTGTCATAGAATTAGAAAACCTTAGTGAAAAAACAAAAACAGTAAAAGAAAAAATAATAAGAGATTGTTTTGAAGAAGGCAAGAAAAAGTATCAAGAAAATTAAAAGAAAAAATATTTAAAGAAGACGATTGTAACAAAGCTTTAGACGAACTGATAGAAAATATACACAGCTCATTAACAAAGAAAATTTGGAAAAAAAACGATAATATAAGAAAAAGTAATTGGTGGGACTGCGAATGTAGAACCAAAAGAAATATAGTACGAAACTTACAGAGGAACTGGAGGAAAGGCACGGGAAGAAAAGAAGACTTTCTAAAGGTGCGAAAAGAATATAGAAAATCAAAACAAAGAAGAAACTAGAACAAAAAGGAGAAGAGGAAAAAATAAGAAATATATCAAATGAAACAGATATCTGGCAATATATTAATTCAGAAAGGAAAAACCATATCACAGTCAGCAAAAACATACCAATGAGCACTTGGAGAAATATTTAATGACTCATTTAAACGGAACTGATGAGAAAAATATCATATCATTAGAAACCCAAAGCACACACAGTCTAAAGACATATATAAGAGAAAGTGATGTAAGACGACAAATACAGAAACTAAGATAACGAAAAGCTGCAGGTGAAGACGGAATACAGAACAAGGCTTGGATATACGGAACAAACGAAGCAGTCGATGGACTTACAAAAATAATAAATAATGTTTGGAAAGGAAAAGGCTTTCCACAAAGGTGGAGAACAGGCATTATCAGTCCAATACATTAAAATGGAGACAGAAAAGAAACTAAAAACTACAGAGGCATAACACTGTTAGACACGGCATACAAAATATACGCCATGATCTTAGAGGAAAAAATAAGTAAAGAAGCAGAAGAGAAAAATATACTGCAAAATAACCAAGCAGGCTTTAGAAAAGGAAGAAGTACAATTGATACCATGTATATATTAAATTTTGCAATACAGAAGAAAATAAGAAAAAAAAGGGAAAATTATATGTACTATTTGCAGATGATTCATATATTGACGAAATATGGCATTGAAGAAAATCTAGTCGAAAGAATAGCAGAAATATACTCTGAAACCATAAGTTCGGTAAAAGTAGACGCAGAAGAAGGAGAGGATTTTTGGACAACGTTCGGAGTTAGACAAGGGTGCCCATTAAGTCCTGTACTTTTCTTTATTTATGTATCAGACATTGAAGCTCACTTTACTAAAGGACAGACAGCAGGCATTTTAATTGGAAGCAAAAAGTTTTGGACATTATTGTACGCCGACGACCTACCAATAGTTGCGACAACAAAACGAGAAATGTATTCCTTAATCAAGAGACTAATGATATACTTGAAGAAAAAAGTCATGGTGTTAAACACAGAAAAAACGACGTTTGTTGTTTTCAATCAAGAAAGAGGCAGGAAAGTAAAAGAAACATGGACATGGGAAGGAAAAGAATTAGAAAAAGTAAAAACTTTCAAATACTTGGGGTATACATTTCACAAGAATGGTGAAGAGAATGAACATATAAAGCAAACAACAAAAAAGCAAACATAGCTCTTCCAAAAATCTAGGGCATAGGACAAAGAAAATTCAAAAAACCTTAAATTAAAAATGTTACTTTTTGATAAATTCATCGCGAACATTATAATGTATGGAACCGAAATTTTGGGTTAGAAAGAACAAAACGAAATAGAAAAAATTCAAACAAAATATATACGATAGATACTCGGACTAGATAAACAAACACTGGTGTATATAATACAGAAAGAAACAAAACGGTTTAAAATGAAGACTGGAGCAGGAAGGAGAGCAATGAAGTATGAAGAGAAATTAAGAGGAACATCATGGAAAAGTCTTGCATTTGATTGTTGGGTAGAAATAACAAGAAAAGAAGAAAGAAAAAAAGCTACGAGGTTGGTTAAATTTGCAAAGAACCACCATTTTACAACACTATTACAATGAGCAAAAAATAATTTTTTTTCGACCAGTGGTTCTCAAAATACTGGACACAACATTCTTATTTTAAATGGGAATATATGTTTATTTTTAGGTTATTCGATAGAGTATTTTTTTCTGAATTCAACGATATGAACATATCATATACTAATATAACAAAATAACTGAGAAAAATGCATGTTAAATACATTTATTTGTATTTTATTTATATCTGGTTGAAATAAGAGTGCTTTGGATAGAAAACAATTCATTTTCTTTTTAAAACTGACAGTTTAAGAACATAAAATTTAACAAAAAATAATCAAACAATGTTAGACAGAACATTATGTCTATGTTTTCTAACCATAGCACTCTTGTTTCAGCCAGATATAAATAAAATACATATAAATCTAACATGCATTTTTCTCAATTATTTTGTTATATTAGTATATGATATGTTCATATCGTTGAATTCAAAAAATATACTTTATTGATTAACCTAAAAATAAACATATGTTCCCATTTAAAATGAGAAAGTTGTGTCCCGTATTTTGAGAACCACTGGTCGAAAAAAATAATTTTTTTGCTCATTGTAATAGTCTTGTAAAATGGTGGTTCTTTGCTAATTTAACCAACCTCGTAGCTCTTATAGTTCTCGAGATAGCAATGGTGGCACGCTTAAATGGAACACCCTGTATATATAAGTAAATTAAATAGTAAGTTATAATAATGCAAATACTACATGAAATGTAAAATATAGGAAATGTAGAAATTTGAACTACTAAAGGTAACAAAAAAATATTTACTTCTACTAGTTGCAGCCCAGTGGAGCCGATGACACCACCAACTCGTCCCGCATGGAGCACAAGCTAAGCAAACAAATATTAATTATTTTCTTTTGTCTTAGCCTTCATTCATTTATTAATTTATGTATTTTGGGGTTACGTACCTATTTTATTTGTGAAGCCCGATCAAGAGAATTTGGCATTGTTTATTTCAGTTTAGTAACTTTTGAGTCAGGAGTTACAATTGAGCGTGGCACTGGCATACCGTGTGCGTGGCTCGTGTATCGCTATAGTTAGGGTTAGCTCTTGTAATTACTAGATCTGCGCACCACTACGATCACTGGTACTATTGAGTCGTCATGTTTTTATTGTAGCGCCGTTACGTCACAGCTTTTAGCTGCCTGTGTAGCATTTTTTTTTGCATCGTAGAACATCGCCATCTGCGGTCTTGTATTCGCCGCTTTATTATAATTCATTTAGTAACTTTGTTTTTTTTATCCGCCAAGATCTTGATTGGCCTATTAGAATTTACGTTACCTAGTTTAGAGATTTATCTCTCTTTTGTTCACGGTATAATCTCATACCACCCCTGTACATTAATTCTTTTATTCAACCAAGTAGTAAATTTAATCAGAGTTTTATTCTTAGATTAGACGTCGCTCGTTCTGTTTATTAAGTTTATACAGGGTCTTTAATCTCGTTCTAACCTATCTGGAAATCACGTAGCCTACCAACCATCACCATTTAGCTGGGTGATAGCGCATTTAAATGGAGTGGCGCCCTTTTAAATTTGAACCACCTCTTATCCACTTAGAAGCCGGACTCCTCAGCCTCACGGGAGGATAACGTGAGAAAGAACGTAATAAACAACAGTAGTCAATGATAGTTGGCAAAGGAAAGACCTTCGCAAGGACCAAGAGAATGACTCGGACTTAAAAATCATACTAGATTGGAAACATGGCGATAGCAGACCAGTTTGGGAAGACGTTTCACGACACTCACAAGGTGTAAAATCGTATTGGGCGCAGTGGGATTCTATTGTGGTTGACGAGGGCCTTCTAAAACGTGTCATAGAGAATACTGCAGGTACTGAGAGTAGGACCCAGCTGATAATCCCTAAGAATAGAATACCGGAATTATTGGAGAAGATCTACGACGGATCTAATGGAGGACATTTAAGAGGGAATATAACCCTCGAGAGATTGTGCCATCGATTTTACTGGGTAAATTGCAAAGAAGATGTTAAAGAGTGGTGCAAGAAATGTGTGGTCTACGCGGGAAGTAACGGGCCACATAGGAAAAGTAGAGCTTCAATGCGCCAATATAACGTTGGAAGTCCCATTGAACGCATTGCGATTGACGTAGCCGGACTATTCCCAGAAACTGACGAGGAAAATAAGTACATAGTGGTATTATTAGACTATTTTACTACGTGGGTTGAGGCCTATCCATTACCCAACCAGGAAGCCGTCACTATCGCTGAAGTCTTGGTAAAGGAATGCATCTGCCGATTTGGAGTACCGCGAGAGATAAATTCCGACCAAGGAAGGAATTTTGAGTCTGCTCTGTTCCAAAATATTTGTAAGATATTAAGGAATCGAGAAAACTAGAACAACTGCATTACATCCGAAGTCTGATGGCATGGTTGAACGGATAAATAGAACAATAAACCGGTATTTGTCGAAGGTAGTCTCTAACCATCAACGACACTGGGACCGACATCTTCATCTGTTCTTGTTAGCTTACCGTTCATACGTGCATAACACAACGAGCCAGACACCAGCTAACATCCTATACGGGCGAGAGTTGCGCGTACTATGCGACCTGGTATTTGACAATAAACATGGTGAAGATCTAGCCGGGGAGGACTACGTAACGGACTTACGGAAAGAATGAACGACATCCATGAACAAATCCGTACAAACATTCAAGGTGCCAGCGATCGGATAAAGGACCAGTACGACGTCAAGGCTGAAAAAGGTGGTTATCAACCTGGAAATTTGGTGTGGCTTTACAATCCACAAAGACTTCGTGGCTTATCACTGAAGCTGAAGTCAAGAGGATAAATGATATGGTCTACAGGATTAGCAAAACACCTGATGGAGAGTAGTCCACTTCAATCGGTTAACCCCTTTCGCTGGTGATAACTTTGACGATCATCGTAGAGCGCCCGGGTTGTAGCTCAGGAACCCGTATTTGAAGATTTCATGAAAAGCCATTCCGCTGGTCACAAGGCACGGTATGGCGTGACAAGAGAAGAACAACGAGATCTGTTCACCATGTCCCCAAATTATTCCCTCGCTCATTATGTAGCGAAAGACATTAAAATGTCCCGCAACATCGCTTCAGTTTTTAAAGAAAATTTGAACGAGTGGAAGAACTGGCCAGCCAAGCTCCATCCGTCGTAAAAACGCTACAACTGAAGGACGATAACGTAGAACACAAACGGTACATTTACTACCTAGTTACGAAACAAGATTCAAATCATAAGCCGTCATACCGCAGTTTATGGGACTCACTGTGTGATATGAAGGACTACTTGTTGGAAAATGACATCATGAAGTTGGTAGTACTAAAGATAGGCTGTGGAATAGATGGTTTTGATTGGAGGATTGTTAGAAGCATGTTAGAGACGGTCTTCCGCTTTACCAGAGTGGAAATTATAGTCTATGGTGTTCTTCTAGAGATGATAAAGCGATGAGAATGTCATCTATGTAAGCGTAGCAGATATCGAGGTCTTGGAACACATCGCCTATGAATCACTGAAAAGTCTGATCTGCATTTCTTACTACAAAAGTCATGTATGTAAATTTAAGGAGTTCAAAAGGTGTTGTAATTGCAGTTTTCGAAATAACTTCCTCAGTGACAGGAATTTGGTTGTATGGTCTATTGTCGAAAAAATGGGTTTGCCGTGTTGTGATTGCGAGAATTCTTAAATGTGCTTAACGAAATATCGATTTGGAATTGTTCTGGCATTTAGCGATAATCGCCGCATGGTCTACATTCATAGTTCCTTTTGCAATGTCTATGTGCAGCATGGCGTCGAATTTCTTCGCGGCTTGAAATTTGTCTAGAACTAAGTGTCGAGGTTTCTGAATGATGTTCCTGGTGTGGTAATAATGTGGTGTTTTATCGAATGTAATATAGTCTTGGGTCTACCGTCAGGTCGAGTAATTAAAGGGAATTTTTGAAAGAGATCGTAAAATGGTGAAGAGCCTGATATAGTCTTAATACTAGATATTTTGCACTCAATTACCTGTCCACATGAGGTAAGATGAGTGGTTGCATCAAACAGGGTTTGGTTTTTAATGTCCACAAACAAATCATAATGTTTCAAAAAGTCTGCCTCAATTATTGAACGATAGGTGCTCCTGGTGTGGTAATAATGTGGTGTTTTATCGAATGTAATGTAGTCTTGGGTCTACCGTCAGGTCGAGTAATTGAAGGGAATTTTTGAAAGAGATCGTAAAATAGTGAAGAGCCTGGTATAGCCTTAATACTAAATATTTTGCACTCAATTACCTGTCCACATGAGGTAAGATGAGTGTTTGCATCAAACAGGGGTTGGTTTTTAATGTCCAGAAACAAATCATAATGTTTCAAAAAGTCTGCCTCAATTATTGGCTTGGATACATCTGCTATGACGAATCTCCAGATGAATTCTCGCCTTAACTTAAAAATCTGTGTTAATGTTATAGTACCGTAAGTTAAAATTACTGTACCGTTTGCTGCGAAAAGTTCGTATTTGGTTTAGGTCGCAGTTGCGGTTGCAGATTACACGGATACATACAAAGATCAGCACCAGTATTAACAAGAAACTGAACTTTCGTATTTCTATCGTACAGAAAGAGGCGAGATGTTATTGGTGTCGTAACTACACTCCAGCAAAAAAAAAATCATAGCTCTGGGTCATTCGGCATTAACGGAGGCACTTTCACAGCTATGCTTTCACCGGAATGCGAGTCACTGGGTGTCTTCATGTTATTTGAACCGGTAGCTATTGTAAAAATAATGTATAAATAGTCACTGTTAATATAAAGGTGTAAAAATTGTCACGGTAACCATAACGTGAATAAAAATTATGTGTGTAATATCACTGAAAAATTGTCTGTAAATGAACTACGCATAGATTATATTTAAGTTTATTGCACAAAGATCACATCGGGGTCACAAATTTGTGGGTGTTTGAGATTTTAATTGTTGTCAGCTCCGTATATTGGGAAAGGTACACCGCATATTTGCCAATGTCAACGCCATATACGCTTCTCTACATTTTTTGTAATTTATTGTTAGTGGCGCTGTCGCTAGCGAATTTTTGTTGGTTTTGAAATCGTACAAAGACAAGTCTGTTCGGTTCCTGCTTTGTTGTGCCAAAGTTGTTTTGTATCGGTCCGCAACAATCCATTGTTGTACTGCTCCGTTTTGATCCGTAAAGTATTTACATTTGTTATATCTGTTATTTGTATAGTTTTGGTTGTGCTGTGTGTAAATAAATAAGTGTTTTTCGCGTGGTTGTGTGAAAGTGAGATTTACGACATCACCATTGTTACCATCATCCATACTCGATATCCTGGGTATCCATCCCTGTTATCCCGCACAGTGGGTAATCTGATATGCAAATAAAACAAATATTTTCAGGAATTCAAACACGATTATTAAACAACTAAGCTGACTGAGTAATATTAATTGTATATTATGCGTTTAGATGTGTTGATGTTTTTTTTTTAATTTTTAATTTAGTGTGCGACTGTTGTGTTAGTGAATGAATGTGATGTGTTATAATGAATATGTTAATGTGTTAATGATTGTTTCCCACACTGTTAAAGTCGCTCATCCAAATTTGCTTATATTCTTGTTCGTTTTCTGCTATTCTACTTTTTATACCGTATATTTTAATTTTATTAGTTTTATATTGCGTGTGAACTTGATTTAAACTAAGCAATTCCTCCTTTTAAAACAACGACCAGTCAAGAAATCTTCCATTCCATTAATATTAATATTTCACATAAAAATTATCTAATATATTTATTAATTCTACAATCAATGTCAGGGGTTGATAGAACTTACATTAGTGAAGTAAATTGAGGGTTTGAATCTTCAACTGCGAACTGAGTTGAGCTGCTACCACCGGAGAAGAGTTGCGTCGGTGGCCACGGGCTCTCGATTTACCGGCACCGTGTTGTTGATGTCTTGTACTGATGCTGAAGGTTCTTCACATGAATTCGCCCTTTCTCTGTGAGCTGCTCTTCGATGCAAAGTTTTTGACTCGCAAACAAATGTTTCATAACGACGGTATGATTATTTAAATGCATTGGAATTTTATTATATTGTTTTGATAATCACTGTTTTGCGAATCATACCAAATGCGTCACTAAAATTTTAACCGAAAGGGGTATTTCAGAAATATTTATTTAGCTTTATTTTAATTTCAAAGTCATACGGGCAATCATAGAAATAGATATAAGTTTAAGTTTATGTATTAGATACTTCAAACTTATACGCCTCAATTAAACTTCAATTAATTTATTTAACTTGTTAAATTATTAGTAATATATTTATTTAAACAAAATTTTTAAGAACTATGTAATTAAAACAGAAAACAAATAAAGCAAATAATAAAAAGCATCCGCAGTAGCATTTCTTGAAGTCGGCAGGCCACTGAAAAAAATAAGACAGAATAAATTCTTTTTTGCAAAATGCAATATTCTGTTCTGTAATGGCTATGTAATGAAAATTGATGTAAAACGAGCCGCAGGCGAGGACAAAATGTAAATCTTTTCTGCGATTTATATATTATTTTTTCACTGCCTCATCTATAGATATATAGAATTTTGTCAATCATATCAAACTATACAGAGTGCCTTAGCCCGACCGACACATGGAATATTATCATGGGAAATCAGTTAATTGTAAGTAGTATTTCTCCAGATGACTTAAAATATTTTTTACTTTTCGGATGATACTAAATACGTGGAATACAGTTCAAATGAGTAAACTTACATGTGTAATAACAGATTTTTTTTTAAAAATTAAAATTTCCAGGATTGTTTTTCATATTCCGTAAAAAATAATTTCCAAGAAATGGTTTTTTTTATCATAGTGGAAGAGTGTGCATCTGGTAATACACAAAATTCGAAGAAATGGGTTCGGTGCCAGCCGAAAGCAAAGTTTTTGATTTTACTTTTTAAAATAATTATTATTACGGTTTTCATCTTTTACTGATATTTAATACTACAACATTGCTATCTCAAAAACTATAACATTTACAAAGGGCAAACAATTTCTATTCGTTCATCCATTCCCTTAGGAACTGCTGATCCAAACAAGATCCCCTTACAGTATTTTTACCCTTATAGTAAATTCCGTAATTATAACCCTTTTTACTTATTCATTATTTCAGTCTGTCATAGTTGCGAGACTGAAGTGTAAACTGTAATTCAAAATAAAATATATTTTTGTCATAATGGTCGATCCCGATTATTTAACTGGCGCAGTCGGTAGGATTCCCAAACGTGATTACAAAAGAAAATATTGTTCGTGTTTCGTTTGAACGGTTTGTTGGGAATCCTGAACTACAGCGGAAACACAAGAGCTTCATATATCGACACCCGTCCACAAGGAACAAGAAGAATCCATAGAGAAGATAATCATCATATCAGTGATTATGTCATCCAGTGATATCAGTGACAATTCAGATACAAATTCGGACACTGATTCAGTCGCTTCCTGTGATTCACCACTACCTTCTTTAGAAAATTAGGCGATATATTGCCAGAAATACAAAGACTATCCCAAATAGAAAAATTACTACGACACCAAGAATCCAGAAAAAGTACATAGATATGATCTCCGATTTTTACGGAAAAAATGAATATCTTATGGCGCCTATATTGGCTAAAATAAAAGGCGATACTACAATTCAGATAGCGAATATCACTATAATATCTTGGGACGACATTAAAAAAGGTCTTATAAATTCATATTCAGACAAAAGAGATTGCAATACGTTTAGCATGAAACTCGCCGAAATAAAACCAGACAATGAATCCTCTTTTGATTATTATAAGAAAATTCAAAATCTTCTAAATTTACGAATCTCATACGTTAACGTGATGAAACCCGCCTAAGCATCAGTATTAGCTTCATATTTTAGAGAGTATGCCCTGCGAATACATTGACGCGGTTTAATAGAACTAGGCACGCTTACGCTGACAAAGAACCCTGCCGATATGAACCCAGCTTTAAACATGTTGACGAAATGACTTTCAGATTGACAGTAGCGCAGGTAAAAATTACACTTATAATACACTAATATTCAATATATATTGCCACAACCGCAAATCAAACATTCACTACCAATACCACAAATAAGACAACAATACACTCCACAATTAACATACAAACCAAACTTACATCCCAAGCATCACCAATACAAATCCCCCAACCACGTGCAAACACCTCATCAAAACGCACTCAAATCCAATCCAAATGCAAAACCTTCTAACCCGATTTCAATGAGTATAAGAATTTCACTGTCATCAAAGCTTCGTTCAAACTATACCTAAATAGAAATTCTATAAAAACAATATTGAAAACGATGAAGCATTTATACCAGAAACAAATTTAAATAATATAATAATTCCAGTATTGCAAAAATCGAAAATTATTCTTTCTTTTAACACGTAATAAATACCAGCGATACTGTCAAAATTATGAATGCACAAGGTAACGAAATTAGAAAATTTTAAAATAACTACTTGTTTATTTAGTAAGTAAAATTTTGAAATAAACAATATAAATTTCAGTAATCAAAATCATCTTTCGATATATCTCAAATTAGCATGGAATAAATGAATTCTGAAGAAAAACTAGCTATCACAAAATTAGTTAAAGAATGTTCCTCCATATTGCACACTGACGATAAGTCACTGACATTTACAAACGAAATCAGACACAGAATACGAACTAAGCACAAAATACCAATCTATATAAAATCCTATCGATACCCCGAAATCCACAGAAAAGAGGTACTAGAATAAACTGAGAAAATGTTAAAACAAGACATAATTGTCCCTAAGGAATTAGATGCCTCCGGAAAGAAAAAATGCACCTGATACTTTCCAGCGTGTAATGGACAATGTATTAAGGAATCTTACTAATAACATCTGTCTTGTTTACCTAGGTGATGTTATTATTTTTAGTACTAGCTTGCAAAAACATCTCGAATGTTTGCGAGCGGTACTTGATTGACTCAAATCGGTTATTCTAAAAATTTAGATGGACAAGTCTGAATTTTTACGAAGAGAAGTCGCGTACCTAGCCATGTAATCACTTCCAAAGGAGTAAAACTCAATTCCGATAAATTCTGGCCATTAAGAACTACCCTATATCTATAAACTCCTAAAAAAATAACAGGAGTTCTCTGATTATTAGGCTATTATCGAAAATTTATAAAAAAAATCACAGCTATCACAAAATTCCTTACTAAATGCCTTAAAAAAGGATCCACAATAATCGTCCAAAACCCTGAATATATTGCATGCTTCAACACTTGCAAAAATATTTTAATCAACGAACCCATTCTCCTTTACCTTGAATTTTCAAAAACTTTGAAACTTACGACTGATGCTAGCAACTCCTCTGTCGGTGCCATTCTATCTCAAAGCTTTATTGGTTCAGATTTACAAATCGCGTATGCAAACAAAATTACTTCGCTATAGAAAAAGAATTACTCGCGACTGTTTTGGCTACGAAATACTTTAGACCATACTTCTTTGGCAGAAAATTCAAACAGTAGTTATTTTCTCTAAAAGAACTAAAATTAAAATTTGTAGATGGCGTCTAAAACTAGAAGAGTAAATATTATTTTTTTTAGAAAACAGAGACATTATAGACAATAATTATAAAGTTATCGAAGTTGAAGGATATTTATTCCATGCACCACCGACAGATAGTTTAGCCCATTGCATTAGTAAAGATCTAAAGATGTAATTACCAAAACTAACTATATTGATATCGCCGAACATTTCGATATGTTTTACACCTTAATAAAAATTATGTCTTTCTGCTTAAACAACAATATAAAATGTTCAAGTATCCCAAAATGGGACTGCGGTGTTACAATGAGGCGATATAAAATTAATGCTCGAATATATCTTCCAACATCACAATAATCGTATATACTCTACCAACAAGCACCACACCTATTCTTAATACTGATGAAACAAATGACACAAATAACGATATATTTTGAAAATTTATGAAAAACTTTTTCATAAAAATTTTAAAAACCAAAATCAAAACGATAGAGTTTTCCTAGTGGTGGAGATAGAAGACAGAACACAAAACAACGACATAATACAAGACTATACAGTCGCAACTATAAACTCAAATTCCGAATATTCCATAACTGAAATCCGTATCAGCGAAAGCCCTGCGAATATGGGTAAAAATCATTTAGTAATATCAGAAATATTACATTCCTCAGACAAACAGAAATTATCCAAGGACACGATGATAAAATGAGACTTTATATTCAATTTTCTAAAAACAATTTTGGAAACGGTGTAATTGATTTTATTAAATATACATCGTACCCAAAGTGAAATATCACTTGAATTTTGAGCACCCTATCTACGAAAAATGCAGTGTAACCCTATAAAAATATTTTTAAAATTCTGAACTAAATTTTGTTAAAGCAACACTAAAATGATAAATTTAGAAAATAAATTCGACATATCTGAAACAATAAAAAATTACCGTGAGGAAAAAACGAACCATAGATGCATTCAAGAAACACATAATCAAATAAAAAAACTATATTACTAACCTAACCAGTTGAAAGATATTAGCGACTATATAAACCAATGCGAAATCTATTTGAAGTTAAAATATGAACGAAACCCCCATAAAAACCAAATACAACATAACCCCGATTCCTAACGAACTTTTCCAGATAATTCACGTTGACACTTTAGCTTAGAAAATCGTAAAATTGTAACTATTATCGAAACATTCTGTAACAACGCCCAGGTCTATCATCTAGATTCAACAAATGCTACAGAATTCTGCAACATATTAACCATGTTTTTTTTTAACATCATGGTATCCCTGCATTAGTTATATCAGACAACGGTCATATAATATCATAAAGAAATTCTATTCACTAGTTCGGAACATCCGAACCCCAACGGTCTAGCAGAACGCTTCCATTCTTTTCTTACCAAACACATCCAGCTTGTCAATCTACAGGAAAATTACAAAAACGAAACCATACAAATACAGTTTACTATGCCTTAATAAAACATAAAAACACAAATAGTAGTTTCTCAAATCTCAACCAATTGACATAATAAATGGCCATTTCGAAACAAATTCACCTCTGTATATAGGACTCGAAAAACTAATCACACAAGATTATATTCAAAATCATCGCGTAAAACAAAATTAGCATGAAAAATATTAATTCAAAATTACAACTCGATACAGCAAATATCGTTGAAAAACTTAACGAATAACACGAAAATTTGCCTAAAATTTTGGAAACAGTATACATGCACAACAAGCAAAAGGTAAATGAGACAAAATATACAAAATTCAAAAGAGAACAAATGTTAAATTTATAAACTGCACAATGTGTCACTATGACATATTAGTATAACCATACATATTTGAAATGTCGTTCTGTATTCTGTATTTGTTTATTGTAAGTAGTTAGCTATGTTCAAGTTAGTTGTTTTTTTATTATTATTATGTTCACTAAACGTCATTTTTCTCATTAGTCTGAATTTAATTTCCAGAATCAATAAATCATAACAGGTTATGGGCCCAGTCGCACGCGTTAGAGATTCGGAAATTTCGAGCAAAGAAGTACAATACGAAAATAAAAAAAATAGTAATATGGAAGTGAACCATTCAGACGATAGCAGTCGTATTGTGGCTAGCATTAGAAAACTAGCAAATGATGAACAGTGGGAAACTTGGAAGTGGCAAATTGAATTATGTTTGAAAGAACAGTGTCTTTATTCCATTGTCGACGGTACGCGGCTGTGTCCAGCGGCGCCAGACAACGATGCGGAACCATCCGCGGCATACCGAAGCTGGCAACGAGATAACGCGCATGCAGCCCGTATCCTTGACAGCTCTTGACGAAGAAGCTGCCAACCGACGCAAGGGAAATCTGGGAGACACTGTTATCAGTTTTTCAACAATCGTCTCTACAGCGGTTGTACACGCTGTTCGATAGATTTTTTGAGATTTCGAAAGATGAGGCCACTCCCATCTTAAAGCATACTTCCCAATTAGCTAATGTGTTTGATGACATACTTACAGAATTGCAGAAGAGCAACCCAAATGCCAATCTTCCATTGTCGCTACTTCACCATCGTATCTTCAAAACACTTGGTCCTGAGTATCAATATTACCGTTCAACATGGTATCGTGTTCCAGAAGCCGAACAAACTACAAAACTCCTCGTTGGGAATCTGCGTTTGATAGAAAACTCATTGTCACAAGGAACATTGCAGACGTTTGGCGCTTTCTACGCAAAATCCAGACATCAGAAGTCACAGAAGAATCAGTATCATCAAAAATCAACACCAAGCAATTCTTCCGCTAATACCAAAGGGAAAGAAAACCGAGCGAGTTTATACTGCAAGAAAATCGGGCACCTCATTGCTGAATGCCGAAAACGCACGGCTGCAGAACAGAAAAAATTAAGTCTAAATACCAGCAACTATAATTCGGAATCAAATTCGAAAAACAGCAAACCAAGTTTGTTCCTCGCTACAAGCCTGACAGTCAACGCAGGCTTCACTCCTGCCGATTCTTGGATTTCAGATTCCGGTACAATGCACCATATGTCAGCGAACAAACAACTTTTCGCTACTTTTGAAAAATTTCTGATTCCACAACGTGTCTAGACAGCTGGCGTTATTTTTGCATACGGATCCGGAAAAATAAACATCGAGATGCGCGTAGGTGGAAAATGGTCACCTGCATTCTTGAACGATGTTTGGTACGTTCTTAAAATTTGCCATCAACTTTTCTCCATTAGACAGGCTGTCAAGCACGGATATAAGACTATTTTTGATCAAGACGGAGTGAAAATTCGACGTGACGGTGAACTAATCGCGACTGGAAAGCTCCTCGGTCCTGTGTACTTCATGGATATGCGAGTTTGTGTTCCTGATTCACCGGTGGAATGTAACCTCGTTACAAGTGAAGAAGTGCTCCAGGGATGGCATGAACGCTTAGGCCATCAAGACAAAAAACATGTACGCGATGTGTTATCCCGTGTCAGTATATCTGTCAAGTGTTCTGACACTTTGTCATTTTGTGATGGTTGTGTTCTTGGTACATCACACCGAAAACCGTTCCATTCACGTCAAGATCGTCCGCAAGCTGTTGGTGAACTAATTAATGCCGATGTAAATGGTCCAATGTCAAAAGATTCGATCAATGGTTTTCGATACTACGTGGCCTTCAAAGATGACTACTCTCGTTACGTTCGCATATTTTTCATGAAAGAAAAATCAGAAGTAGCTTCACATTTGGAAACGTTTTTAAACGAGTGCGATACCACAGGCCATAAAGTAAAAAATTTCCGTTCAGATTGTGGCACCGAATTTGAATGTGCTGCTGTGTTGACGCTACTACAGAAACGAGGCATCGAGTTTCGTTCGTCATGTCCTTACACTCTTGAACAAAATGGCGTGACGGAACAAGCAAATAGTCACGTAGTTGAACTGGCTCGTTCAATGCTCTCAGTCAGCCAAATGTCAAAATCATTTTGGGCTCATGCGTGTGACATGGCACTATTTTTAATTAATCGCACAGGAAAGTCGAGTATTTTACGAAAAGCTCCGCTCAAACTGTGGACCGGCAAGGCATTTCAACAGCTTTGACTACTTACGAATTTTTGGATCAGAATGCTATGTAAACATCCCAAAGAAATTTCGTTCAAAATTTGACGACAAGGCAGTTCACGGTTATCTTGTCGGATATGTAAATGACAAAGATGGCTACAGAGTTTGGGTGCCTTCAAAACGTCGAGTGGTAAAGTCGCTTGACGTTGACTTTCGTCCAGAGAAGTTATGCACAACAAATGCCACCATTAACCTAGAACTTCAGAATTACTGTGAAGAGGCCAATCAAGACGAAGAAGTAAACCATATCTTCGAAGACGTCGCCGAAGACGTCGAAAGCAACAGCAGATCAACTAGCAGCGAAACTGAGCGTCCGTTACGAGCGATTCGACAGCCGGTAAGATTTGATGATTATGAAATGAGCTACAAAGCTCATCGTTCCCAGACGAACAGTACTATGGCATGTCTGACAGAAGCAATTCTAGAGGAATTAGAGCCAACTAACTTTGGCAAGGCCATAAAAAGTCGCCATTCGGACAAGTGGTTGAGTGCAATGAGAGAAGAACTCAATGCCTTTGAGGAAAATGACACGTGGGATTTGATACAGTTGCCGCCAGGTTGCGCTATCGACAATCGTTGGGTACTTCGAATAAAATACAAACCTGATGGTTCGATCGATCGATATAGTGCACGTTTAGTTATTCGCGGTGTATTCCAACGACCGGGGCTTGACTACGATGAGACTTTTAGCCCTGTTGTCCAGTACGATGCGATTCGAATCCTCATCGCAACTGCAGCTGAAGAGAAACTTGTGCTTGGCCAATTTGATGTAAGAACCGCGTTCTTATATGGCGAAATCGACACTGAAATATACATGACTCAACCACAGGGTTTCGATGATGGGTCAGGCCTGTCGTCTGAAGAAATCTTTGTACGGCGTTAAGCAATCGCCTCGATGCTGGAATAACAAGTTTCATTCATTTATGGAAAACAACGGATTTACTCGATCAACGGCAGAGCCGTGCATTTACATCCGACAAAATGAGACAGAAAACTTCTAGTTGCAATATACGTTGATGACGGTCTAATTGCAGGATCGACACAAGATACAGTCAACTCGTTCCTGAAATTGCTGACTTCAGAATTTAAAATCACGGTGGGTACACTTGATTCGTTTTTAGGAATGCAAATATAACTATGCCAATCTGGTGTGCACGTCTCACAGCGAAAATACACTGAAATAGTTTTGCAACGTTTCGGCATGGAAAATTGCAAATCAGTGAAAACACCTGCTGAAAATCAACGTTTAGAAGAATCGCGGTGGGTTCTCTATTGTATTTAGCTTGCGTCACTCGCCCAGAGCTAGTATACGCCGTCTCAAAGGTAACTAGATCCATGGCGAATCCTACGGTATCCGATTGGGCTTTCATTAAACGCATATTCCGGTACTTGCGTGGTACCGCTCACGTGGGACTCCTCTACTCCTCAACAGGCGGTGGACTACGTGCCTACTCTGATGCAGACTCCGCGGGAGACGATAAAACTCGAAGATCTACAAATGGTTTTGTCTCTCTCATAAATGAGACTGGACTTCCCAACTACAGAAATCAGTCGCACTCTCAACAACAGAGGCAGAATTTGTAGCTGCCAGTGAAGGTGCAAAGGAACTTGGGTGGCTCAAACGGCTATTGTCCGACATGAGTGGAAGCAAAAGTGTACCTGTGCTATATATCAATAACGCAAGTCCAATTAAACTCATTAAGAACCACGAATTTCACAAAAGGTCAAAGCACATAGAAGTGCGTTATTACTTTGTGCGAGAGCTTTATCAAAAAGGTGACATTGATGTGGAATTCGTGCGTTCGGAAAATCAACTAGGTGATATATTTACAAAACCATTAAATTCAGTTAAATTTAAGAATATGTGTTCCAAAATTGGTCTTTGCAACTAATTTTGTTATTATGTTAATCTAATAATCACTTCTTGTTCAGTTTACGGGGAAGTGTTAAATTTATAAACTGCACACTGTGTCACTATGAACTATTAGTATAACCATATATATTTGAAATGTCATTCTGTATTCTGTATTTGTTTATTGTAAGTAGTTAGCTATGTTCAAGTTAGTTGTTTTTTTCTATTATTATGTTCAATAAACGCCATTTTTCTCATTAGTCTGAATTTAATTTCCGAAATCAATAAACCATAACAACAAATTAAAAACATATATAGGATGAGTCATCGAACTGCCCGTGTTCGATATCTCCCTTGTCGTTAGAAATACAGCATAAACTTATGAACAGAATTTATACGTCCTCTCAAGGAGCATAACGTAAAATTATTTTCACATATACAGGGTGTTACATTATGCTCCATTAATGGACGAATAAATTCTGTTAATAAATTTATGCTGTATTTCTAACTACAACGGAGACGGGCGTTTCGATGACTCATCCTGTATAAAGAACTAAAAACCGCCACTATAAAAACAGATTCTAAAGATAACAACGAACAACCGAAAATTCATCTTTCAAACATAAAGAGACCTATAAAAATCAGTAGTAACACTAATGACTATGAATCAAAATAAAACACGTAATACTAGGCTACTAACTATTGACTAAGCACCAGCAAGACTACAAAAGAACTAGCAATCGATAACGACTGCTAGATCACCACGTTAGGTAGTTATGATATGTTTTAGTTGTTATTTATTATTTGATTAATCAATCGGTATTAATTTTGATAAACATACATTTTAAATCTTAAAGTTATAGTTTAGTTAATTATTATATTTATTTACTGGTTTTTCTATATACAAGTGTAGAGTAGATTATATACCCTACACACCTACCTTCTTACATTACTACGACCTGCAACCTATATTTGACCACTAAAAAAACCTAAAAATAAATAAATACCATTGCAATAAGCCATTCACACCAATAAAGTTCAAAGAGATAACACTACATATTACGTTCGATGCAAACCAAGCAACTACTATGTCGACTAACATCAACAAGATTCAAGATCTGTAACTACCCCTAAATACTGTCGATAACTTCGAAGAAGATGACATCTTGAACAGCACCAAGTAATCTATAATAACACTGTACGTCATCGTAATCATTATTGGTAGTATCATCTTAGCAGTGTTCGTCCAGAAAAGACTCTAGCAGCAATAAACCCTATCCTCGAGGACTAAAACGCAGAATTTCAACAGTTTGCCACATCTTCAACCTTCAGCTGATACTCAGGAGGAGCTCATTCTTACGCGGGGGGAGTTAGAACATCCATTCCTTCAAGAACTGCTGGTCCAAACAAGATCCCTTTACAGTATTTTTCCACTAATATTACATTCCGCCATTATAAGCATTTTTACTTATATCATTTTTTAAATTATTTTAGCCGGTATTTCTATTTTTGATTACCGAGGGTTGCTAACGCTTATTTTGCTGTTGACTGCGTATGGTATTCGGTTGTTGTTTAGAGTAGACTGTTCGCTGTGAGGCAGTGCGGGGAAGTAGCGACCCTCCAGACGGATGGTTGCTTCCTGGTGGCTGATGGGGGCAAATGTCCAGGCGTTCAGCCTTTGACTCTGTAGGCAGTTACTGTAACCTTATAACCACGATTTAACAAGTGTCATGTTGCGTGTAGAGCAATACAAATATGAGGTGAAAATTTTGAATTTATTTTTGTAAACTATTTAAATGAACTAATCTGTATTAAATAAGATGTAGAAATACATGTAGTATTGTCTTGCACAATATAGTGACTTAGTTATTAACCGGACAGCATTTTTTTGGAACACACTAGGGTGAAAACTAGAAACCTTGATAATAAAGGGGTGTATCGTTGGTTCGATTATTTTATTTTTAATACCTTCCTTCTGGTCGCCATACACGACCAAGCCATCTCATTTTATGATTCATCTTATTCTGTATTCATTTTCTTATATCTTGAATGATCCTAATCTTGTTCGTATGATTTTGCGTTTCATTATTTTTAGATCTTCTTTGTCTTTTTTGTCATTGTTATCCTGATTGTAACATAGTTCTGATATTCCAGATGCTAATTCTAATCTTATTATTAATTTTTGTTTTTTTTTCTGTTTATTTTTCTACTTTGAGTTATAGATGCGGGTGTGTATGTTGGTGTCATCTCTTTTTATTATTTTTTGATTAAATTTGCCGTTTTAGTTACCGTGTTTCCTGTTAGTACACTTATATTTGGTTGCTATATTTGCCTTGACGGATTTCCTTTTATTGGACTGGCGTAGCTTTTTGTTCTGAATCTATTTATGAATTGAGATATCGATCGGATGCTTGAATGTGCTGGTATATATGCCTTATTGAGTTGTAGTTTCTGTGTATTTGCATCATGTTTTTCTTTGTGTTTTTGTCATCTTCCTATATATTTTTGACTTTGTTCGGAATGCATTTCTTTTCTATCGCTTTTTTCGTTTATTAATTTTCACGCTTTATTTTAATTTTTATTCCATCAACGTACAAATTATTGTACTTCAAAATGGTATGTTTACCTTATATTCTTATGACTTCCATTAGCGGTATCAATGTTTTTCTTTCTACTGCAATGTTTTTTAAATAATCTTCTCATATTATTGTTCTCGTTCCTTTGAAATAATTTTGGTTTGCCAAAATTTTTATTAATTTCCTTCTTGTTGTTAATATAATAAAGGTCGGTCTTGTTTTATTTGCCTTTACTCCTAATCTATACACGAGGTGAGTAAATTAAGTATTGAAATTGGTAACGTAGCATTCCATCTTGTAAAACTTCAGTTGCGGGACTTACAGGTAAGGCAAATATTCACTAGAGTCATTTGGTTGTCCGTGGCAATTTTTTTTTAAGAAACAATTATATCTAAAGCGTTCTAAAAATGAGTAATGTCAATTTCAAACAACGATGTTCTATCAGGTTTTGCTACAGACTTGGGCACAATGCAATAGCAACTCTTACAAAACTTAAGCAGACCTACGGAGACAGTGTTATTTCAAGGTTTTTCGATGGTTTTAGGCATTTTCAGACATTTTGGACACTACTAAACATTTAGACGGCTGTAACCGACTAACTGAACGTGATTCCAGTATACGAATTCTAGCACTGCCATGAGGATACGAAAAACGTCTCCAACACTATGTGGCTTCCCAAGTAATTTATTTTGAGGGAGACAATATTGAATTGTAATTCTATTCTAACAATTCTTTTTTAAATCAGTCTCATTACTTAATCTGCACATCTTGTATATTATCAGTATGTCTGTTTTTTTATATTAGTTCAAAATGGATCCTTTATTAGATCTCAATAAGAGTTTTCTAGCACAAATTTATTTTTTCTTCTTCTATTACGCCAAAAATTAGAATATTTTTTATGCTGTTTATTTTTTTGTTCTTTCCAATTTTTTCTATTTTCAATATTTTATGGGTATGTTCTTGTAAACCGTATGCTGTGACATTTAATTTAGTATTTATTTCTTTTTGCTAACATCTGTTATGAATTGACCAGTTTAAATCCGCAATTAAAAATTAATGCAGCCTTATTTTAAATCGACATATCAATAAAAAAAATGAAACATTAATAATAAAATGATTTTGAAAAGTAAAAAATAAAAAAATTAAATTCGCTCACGACTGGGTCTAAACCCATTTCTCAGAATTTTGTTTATTACCAAGCGCACGCTCTACTACTATGCTATGTGAACCGTTGCTTGGAAACTATTTTTACGGGATGTCAACAACAATTCTGGATTTTTTTTTATTATTACAAGTGTAAGTTGACTGAGATTTGATCTGTAATTTATAGAATAAGTATTCTCCGATAAGCATCAAATATTTCAAGTTAATATATTGTACTGCGGAGATACTATTCACAATTAACTGATTTCCTAAGTTACTATACGAGGAAAGGCATCCGGTAGAGTTGCCTTTGTTTTATTTTGTTACGTTGATATAGTATAGTATATTATTTAATAAGTAAGAAAAGTAATATATTCTTGGACGCCAGTAAATAATTGTGAAATGAAACGCTAGACGAATCTAGCAAACACAGGAATCCGAGAAATTCAATTTTTCTACAAATTACAAATTTTATTTTTTCTCTAATCGAAGGATTAATTATTTTTTATTTAATTATATGAATGGGTACACATATCTAACTTTGACAAAAAACAGCTACCACTCGCGTAACTATAGATTCTATGGTTATTTCTAGTTACATAGTAACAACGTAATATACCGAACTAACGCATTTTTCGAAATAAAAGCAAGTCAAAAAATTGTCAATTTTGTTACGATCGGAGAAAAAATAAATTATTTATTGACAGTTGTTCTTTGTATGTATCGTAGACCTACATGTATTACCGAATTTGGTAGGAGAAGCACTGGAAGATATAATGTCATCCGCACGATAGCGGCTACCTAGCTCCATGTCCACCGGTACTGAATTGCCGCATAGTCCCCGGTACTTGTCGTCGCAAGCGCTGGCTACGCAACGCGAACAAGGCTTACCCTGGCTGTATATTGGGTAACCTAGCGTGCACATATTACCAGACCAGGGTTTCGGTGCCCCAGAAAACAAGCATACTACGTACATAGAATCTGATCTAGAAACAAAAAGTAAACGTTAATGCCGGTTTGCACCATCCTAAAATAGTGACAATTAAAGCATTTATTATTTTGACGAAGCAAGGCATGCATTTCTGCAAAAAAATATTTTGATTAATATCATAAAAAAAAAATTTGAATGTGATTGTTTTAAAATTTTTGATTAACAAGTAAAATTTATTTAGTCAAACAATAAGGTACAACAAGCTAGTTTTACTCTACATTAACGACGACGCAAGTTGCAATTAAAAAGTAAAATGGATATGAGTAAAAGTAAATTAAAACAAATGACACTAATGAAATTTCTGTAAGCTAAATTACAGGGATAAGTAAAGTATTTACCAAATCGGTAACGTAGGATTGTCACAATTAATCTTTAGTAAACTCTGCTTAGAAGCTCTGTACTTTTTCTTACACAGAACATAACTAAATTCAATCATAAGAATTGATTATACATAAATGGCCAACGTCTTGTAATATCATTGCATTACACCCAGTCCGTTGACAATTCAATTCCCGCGCCTAACGGTTTTAGTTCGGCCTAATGTCAGTTGTTGCGCTAAGCACGCTGTGTCGTTTGTAGTTGTCTTATCTCGTTCGACTTTAACGTTTGCCATTAAGAATTTATTTTATTAAACGTCAGTGCTTTTTAAGAAAATGTGTTGACTAAACTAAAATCACCTAATGATCACTTCTGATCTTCATATATTACAGTGCTTTTGTATTTGTTATACATTTTTGTGTATGTAAAATATTCATGAGCAGTGATGTGAATGATGTAGATCATTTGATCTAGATCATTAATCTTAATCAGTTACTTAATCTTCTGAGCGGATCTAGATAATTTAATATTTTCAAATCTTGATCTTGATCTAGATCAAATAAATAAGGTCTGTGATCTTAAAAAAATATTTCATCAAGATTATGAAAGATATAATTTGTTTGTTACGACATATAGAGTATTAGCATCGAGCGAAGTAAAGCCAGTAGCAGAGAAATCCTTTTGTCTACACTAGTATATCACTATCTTATGCAGGGTGTATCTGTAAATACGAACCCTTCCTTAGTTTTTCTATTAAAAGAAATAGAAAAACTGTATATTTATTATGTATTATAATTTATTAATATTTGGGAAGCCAACAGCTTCCACGATTTATACACAAAAAATTATTGACAATAAACAATTGCAGATAACAGTTATAGTACTTAGTTCTAAAGCATTCTTAAACTGACTAACTAAGAAGCTAAAGAGATCTAAATCTACTCATCGGAAAGTATTTAAATTATTTAAGTTATATGTTTCGTCATAAAATAAACATTTACTCCGAGTGCCTTTTGATAGAGCATGAAAGAGTAGTTGTCTAATGTGGATTTAAATTATAATTTTACAAAATTCCTTCACAAGTTGTGTTAAGCGAGACCTTGTAAATTCATAATGAAATACATTTATTTTGTACAAATTCGACTGAAACAATATTTCTCTACGACCACTATATTAAGAAACACTTTTCTCACACAATAAAATGGTTCAAAGTTGTATATTTCCCACAATCGTGGGTGTAAATGTGAGAAATAATTTCTCAGTTAAACAGGACAAACATGACATATACACAGAAACAAGATCTAAAAATATTTCAAAGACAGAATAAAACAAGCGGCAGAAAAAGTATGCGGTTTAAAAAAAGTTGGAAATAGTAGAATAAATAGAACGAAACAAAAACAATTGAAAGAAAAAATAGCATGGAAGAAATATTTGGCAGACAAAAAATCTGAAAAGTATGATAAGTACAAAAATAAAAGAACATTTGTGAAAAACTTGGTGAAAGATTGTAAATAAAGATTGTGGTCAGAATTTGGAGAGAGAAGTCACATTCAAAAAGCCAAAAGCTATTCTAGGGAATGCTAAAGCAAATGAGGAATCCGAGACAAAGAAAAATTCAGAAAAATCCTATAAACTTAAATGGAAGTGGTATAAACAGGTTTTAGGACAGAAAGAGGAATTAAAGACCAAATATTCATACTTAGCCAGATGAGTGAGATATCAATTCGTACATACAGGCATATACGAGTACACATAAGCTTCATAGATATGGAGAAAGTCTTCGACAGGATAAGAGAGAGAAATTGTGGAATATTTTATACATCGAGGCATGCAACAAGAACTTATAGAGAATGTTAAAAGTATGTATGAAAATTCGAAAACTTGTAAGTCCCTTACTCTTCAATTTAGTGCTTGATAAAGCCATTAAAAGATGTAAACCTAAATAAAAAATACACAGGGTAGGCTATTGGAAGATGGAAACAATAAAAATATCTGAGCTATGTTAAGTTGAAGATATGGCAATTACAACATAACGTAAATATAAATATAACGACGAACTGAAAAAATATAACATGAAAATAGAAAAACGAAGACAATGGTAAAACGAAATACCGATAAGGAACACAATATATAGATAGAAGGACAAGAAATAGAATAAGTAGATAAATTCACATACCTGGGAGGAATTATAAACAGTAAAGGACCTCTGGACGACGAAATTAACGTGCGAATTACCAAAACCGGAAGAATTTGCAACATTATGAAATCAAAATTATTTAATCGAAAGGAGATACCTGCAGAAGTAAAGGCACAAGTCGTCAGAAAAATTGTAAACCCAACTCTTTCGTTTATTTGTGAAACTTGGACAATAACAGAAAGACAACGAAGTAAACTAACGAGCACTGAGATGATGTTTTTGAGAAAAATACAAAGAAAGATGAGAAGAGATATGGTAATGAACGAAATATACAGATAAAAAGAATGGACCATCATAGTATTCGGAAAAAGAAAAAAAAGGTAGGCCCAGAAAAATATGGAGGGATGAAATAAGAAAGAGCGGATAGTAGAGGAATAACTGGGAAGAAATACCAAACTGCAAAGAATCGAAAACAGTGGACAGACTTATGGAAGAAAATACCCTAGATCCGCTCTATTTCGACAACCTTACAACGAAAGGTAGAAAGGTTCAAGGATTAAGTAAGTAAATAAGGGATTTATTTCTCATAATTGATGATTTTTTGTCTAATTTGACTGGACTAAATGGTATTTCAAAACCTTATATATCTTCTAAATTTCGTCGTGACAGATCCGCTAGCGGCCACCGCTCGCGGTTTATTTCTACGGTACAAATTAGCACAAATTAAGCACTAATTATTTAACTATGAAAATTTTATAATCGGTAACACTTTGGTGCTAGCGTGAAGTTAGCACTTATCAAGATTAAAGCCGAAAAAGCCTCGTAGAGGGGGTGTGTGACAATAATTTTGCTGGCATAATTTGGCACAAATTAGGCACTAATTTTTGACCTAAAAAAATTAAATTCACAACAATTTGGTGCTAGCGTGAAGTTAGCGCCAAAATAATTTAACCCTACATATTCCCGAAAGGGGTAAGGGTGCTGACAATAATTTTATCGGCACAAATTAACACAAATTAGACACTAATTGATGCACCTATTTTGATAATTTTTGCCTCACCCTTTCGTACTTCACTAACCTCACAATTTCAACCCTAAAATGGAGGTGGACTGCACGTCAAAAATTTTTAATGGAAAAGGGTGTCAAACATGACACAGTTCAAAAGGCCTTTCAATTCTCTTTTCAACATTATTTTTTATTTTTTAAATCTGACGTTTCTTATTCGAAAATATGAAGGATAACCTTCAAAATACAATTTATTTTATCAAATATTTCTGTTAGAAAAGGCCATATTACACAACATTTGGTTTTATTAGATGCAAAATTAAGAAATCTAACTAACGATACAATATACATCCGATTTTATTTAGCGGGACAGATGGAAACAGCAAAAAACTGTTTTCATGTTATTTGCCTATGTCAAGGTTCTCAGTATTCACCCTGTATATATATATATATATATATATATATATATATATATATATATATATATATATATATATATATATTTATATATATACAGTCACATACATAATCATTCTAGTTTGAGAGTCGCTGAGCGATGATATGTTGATATATATATATATATATATATATATATATATATATATATATATATATATATATATATATATATGGTACCATAAAAAGAAAAGCCCGACAGGATCAAAGCACAGAAAAAGTAAGCAGCTACAGCTACTGCGATAGTATATAACCATAGTATTAAATATTCATGTATTTATATAGATTTAACTATAACTATTTAACATAGTATAAAACTGGTGGCGGCGAACCAAATTTTAAGAAAGATTCCATAAATGATAAAGTGATCAATATGTTAGCTCCGCAGATGATACCGCTTGCTACAATATTTGATTCTGATGCAGGCTATAATGGTAAATAAATTTTTATCTGAAATAATAATTCTTTAACATTTTAATTAATAAAAAAATTACAAATTCTTTAAAAGATAAAGAAGATGTAATATTACAAATTTGTCCAGACGCCAGTACTGTTGAACATGAAGATACAACAATTAATGAAATTGTTTCTTTAATAAACATTCCTAACGATGCTTCTACAGTCTCTTTTATCATCACTTCTAAAACTACTCTTGAAGTTGAAAACCGTAACTGCTACACCTAACGCTAAGAGTAAAGTACCATTACTTCGTAAAAGAAGAAAAATAAGAAACATATATGAGGGTTTAGAAAATCTTACGAATAAGAATTTAAGAAAAATTAAAACAAAGGAGGATTACATCGAAAAAAATTTAATCAACTAAATTGTTAACTGCAGTACTAGAGCTAGAATCGAAAAAGAAAAAAACAGACGCAGACCATAAAGAAGCAAAATTACAAGAAGAAATATTATTAACAGAATTAGAAAGTGCAAAATTAAATTCGCAAATAATTAAAAAGAAAATTGAAAATTTAACTCATTGAAAATCTTTATTTGCGTTTATTGATTACATTTGTTCATAGATTATAATATGGATAATATTTAACAAACACAAAAATATTTCTTTAAACCATATCATGACATGCTTTTTTTTTTTAAATAATTTTTTTATAAAAATATTATGTTTATTATTCATGCTCTAATCGCATTCCCAGCTGATCCTATAACTTGCGCAGGAACAATAGGAACATCTATATCAAAATTATGAAATGAGAGGTTGGTAGTAGTGTATATCACTGGTTTTTCGGAGCTGATATTTAATTCTTTTGTTTTTCAAATTTTTCAGTAAAATTATTACAATTATTATTCAGGTATTTATAGTTAATATACAATACTTTAATTTAAATTCATTCATTCATAAATATTCTAAAATTTTAAAAAATTTCACTACACCTGCTACACACATAACCTCACTTTAAGAAAGCACATGTTGCTGTGTCAATATGACACAACTTTTAGTTAATTCTTGTTGTTTTTAGGATGAGTGGAAGTCAGAGAGACGTTTCTCCAGAGGTCCTAAGGGATTCCAGTCCCAAGGACGATCTGACTATGGAGGAAAAGGAGCTCCTACGTAGCCCGACTCCGTCCACTTCCGAACTTGAGGAGACTATCGGAAAGCTCCAACTAAGTGAGCAGAAAAGCAAACTGAGCGGTGCCGCCAGAAAACGCTTTAAGTGGCTCATTAAAAGTGGGCTTAGTGCTGACGAAGCACGTGTCAAAGCCCTTGAACCCATGAAGGATAAGGGTTCAAAACGGACCCGGTCCGAGGAATGAACGCCCGAAATGTCTGTGAAAAGGCAAAAAACAGATGCTAAAGGCCAACCCAGCAGTGGTGCTCCGCCACCACCTGATAAGGCCACGTCGTCTGTGAGCTTTAAGCAGGCAATCCTGGGCACACGCGTCGGCATCCTGCACTATAATTATCCGGAGGATATTTTAGAAACAGGACAGCTGACGAAAATTCAGAATGCAATCCTGGATTTAATTATTAAAGAGGCTAAAGGCTCTGTGAAGCCTAAGTTTCTTAGGCTTAAAGCCTTGGGAAGAAGCCCATCTAAAAGCTGTAGAGGAAAAGGATTTTCCGAAGTCCAGCATTGTAAATGCATATTTCCCTAACAGCAAAAACAATTCAACAGATCAGATATTGAATCTGATAGAGGGTCAAAACGAGGGCCTGGATACCCAGCAGTGGAGGGTTTTAAAGAGGACAGATGAGGGCTCGGCAGTGCTTCTTACACTGTCCATAGACTCGACGTCCTTAAGCACCCTTAAAAAAGCTGATTTCAAAATCAGCTACAAATTTGGCCAGACAACGATAAGGCTAAAGGGTAAAAAAACCAATAAAAAGCCTACCGACGTCACTGCCAAAAAAGCCACTACCAGCACTGCTACAGGTAAGCTTAACTTAAAAAAGGAGGCAGGGAGTAATGCCACCAATATTAACACTGGAAATTCCAGATTAAAAGCAGGTAAAGGTAAAGAAGCTGCTTTAAAGCCTCAGCCCAATCCCACACCTACACACTGCAAGACACCACGGGCCGTCGGAATCACGCACAAAGGGAAACAAGTTCCTAGCTGCGACGTGGCTCTGAACAAAACGTGATGTCCAGCAGTAATATAAAGATGCTGCAAGTGAATCTTCAACACTGCAAAACTGCCTCTGATGTATTGAACCAAACATTCACCACCACTAACACCGATATAGTGCTAGTTCAAGAGTCTTATGTGTATGGAGGCGTAGTAAGGAAACTTACTACACCAGTAGGTAAGTTAACCTACTGTAACGAACCAGATGTCATTCCAAGAGCAGCATTGCTCATTAAGACATCGATTAAATTCGTAACATTAAATAAATTTATATCTAGGGACTTGGTAGCTGTAGAAGCTACACTGCCTATATCAGGAGGTACGCAAGAGGTAATCATTGCATCGGCTTATTTCCCGGGAGACACGATGGAAGCCCCACCTCCGCTGGTAAGGGACCTGATCTCCTACTGCAAACATAGAAACAGAAACCTCATCCTAGGATGTGATGCAAACGCACACCATACAGTTTGGGGTAGTACGAACATAAATACAAGGGGTGAGTACCTTTTCGAATTTATTTCTAGTACTAACATAGATATAATAAATAGGGGTAAAGAACCCACTTTTATAACTAAAAACAGGCGAGAGGTATTGGACATTACGTTAGCCACTCCTCAAATTAGCTCTGAAATATATAATTGGCATGTCTCAAATGAAGCCTCAATATCGGATCATAGATATTTAAGGTTTGAGATAAAGGCTAATAAAGAACCTAAAACTCAAATTCGTATTCCGAACCTAACAGACTGGGTCTTGTACGAAGGCCATTTAAAGTGTGAAGTGGAAGAACTTACGAAAATTAATATAAACACAATTGAGGAACTGGAAACAGCCTCTATTGACTCTCATAATGCGCTACACACAGCATATGAAAACAGTTGTACAGTAAAGCTTCGACAAAGTACTAGGAAAGTACTTTGTGGACCGAGGAGCTAAGTAAACAAAGAGTCACTGTTAGAAGTTTATACAATAAAACCAAAACCAGTGGCAGCGATGAGAGCTGGGAGCAATATAGAAGTGCCCTAACCTCATATAATAAAGAAATTCGCAGATCTAAAAGGAATGCATGGCGTAGTTTTTGTGAGGGCTTATCAGAAACGCCCACGGTAGCTCGCCTTCAGAAAGTCCTATCAAAAGATCATACGAATGAAATAGGCCTACTAAAGAAACCAGACGGGGACTTTACGACAGATTCAAGGGAAACATTGGAGCTTCTTTTAAGCACACACTTCCCAGGATCGTCGTGGTCAGTTGAGGAGGAGGACAATTCCTCCGGAGCTACAACTAAGCTAAGCTTAATTAACAGTCTTAACACTGCTAATAATATTTTTACAGAAAACAGAGTTGAATGGGCGATAAATACTTTCAAACCCTACAAGACATCTGGTGGAGATGGCATTTTTCCGGCACTTTTGCAGAAATGCATAAAGGATATACTGTCAATACTCTGCGAACTATACAAGGGAAGCCTAAAGTTAGGATACATTCCCACATTGTGGAGGAAAACTAATGTAGTCTTTATACCTAAAGGCGGAGGACGTCCAAGCGTCCAGCCTAAGTCATACAGACCCATTAGTTTATCATCATTTATACTGAAAGGTATGGAAAAGGTCTTAGATCAATACCTTAGGAATGAAGTGATAACTGCTTCATCACTAAACGTAAATCAATTTGCTTACCAGGAAGCAAAATCGACAACTACGGCTCTCCACAGCCTTGTCAATAAAATAGAGAAAACCTTCATGGCAAAAGAAATAGCTCTGGGAATATTTATAGATATTGAGGGTGCCTTTGATAACACCTCCTATAAGTCCATTGAAAGAGCTGCTAGGTCAAAAGGTTTCGACCAAGCTGTAGTGGAATGGATAAAAGCCATGCTGCAAAGTCGAACGATTACAGCCTCGATAGGAGGAGAATCAGTAATGATAAAAACCAACAGAGGATGCCCACAAGGTGGGGTTTTATCACCTCTACTCTGGTGTATTGTCATTGATGACCTCCTGAATAGGCTCAATAACGCTGGCTATTTTGCAAACGGATATGCAGATGATGTTGCAATTATGGTCAGAGGACGTAGTGACACCACTATCTCGTACCTTACACAAAAAGCTCTAAATCTAGTGCATGAGTGGTGCCTGGAACATGAACTTAGTGTAAACCCTACCAAAACTACAATCGTCCCCTTCACATAGAGAAGGAAGCTAAATCTTCAAGCTCCCTACTTGAAGGGTACTAGAATTGAGTTTTCTATAGAGGTTAAGTATCTAGGAATCATTCTAGACCAAAAACTCACGTGGAACTCACATATCAACAAGATTACAAAGAAATCAGCAGTGGCGTTAAACACATGCCGTCGGCTTCTGGGTAAAAACTGGGGACTACAGCCAAAAATGACCCATTGGGCATATACTAGTGTTGTAAGACCCATGATCACCTACGCGTCACTTGTATGGTGGCCAAAAGTGAAACAAATCACAGCACAGGCATCACTGCGGAAACTACAACGCATGGCCTGCCTCAGTATTACAGGTGCTATGAGTACCTGTCCGACTGCAGCAATGGAAGTGATTCTGGGGCTAACACCTCTACACATTCAGGTGAAAAAAGAGGCGATGCAACAAGCACTGACTCTCTGCAGAACGAAACACTTTATGCCCGGAGATTTCGTAGGCCACTTGGAAATTCTATGGGAAGTACGACCAGATAAACTGGCCTTGTCTGTCTGTGATAAGATGACAACAAAATACAATTTTGACCAGAAGTATAAGGTTGTTATTGGTAATAGCCTTGAATGGGGAACGGAAAGACCTGTTGTAAGGGATTCTTTCTCCTGGTTCACTGATGGTTCAAAATTGGACACAAGAGGAACTAGAGTAGGTGTGCTTGGCCCAGATTGCCGAATTAAGGAATCCATAGGCACCTGCTCTACAATTTTTCAGGCTGAGATTTATGCAATAAATTTAAAGTACCATTTGCACAAAATTGGTATAGCTGAAAATGAAACCTGTCGACTCTGTGAAGAGGACGAAGAATCGTCGGAACACATACTGTGTGAATGCCCAGCCGTAACTGCGCAGAAACTCAATTAACTAGGTAAGAGGTATCTTACGGCAGATGAGGTCAAGAACTTGACTCCTGGGGCCATAATCGGCTTCATCAAAAATCTGGATCTACTTCCGGAAAACTAAGTAAGGGCTGTGTCACAATAGATCTTCTAGGTCGCGTTGACAAAAAGCGACAAAACGCTTAAACCCTCGTATACATACAATACAATACGATGCAAAATACTGATGAAATTAAATTCCTAAACTTTTGGTTTGGGAACAACCACATGCAACACAACTGACCATAACTGTTACTATACAGGAATGTTGAATATGCATAGAGAGTTAATTAATTGCGTTAGAGTTAAATTTTATTTTTATAGAGTGAAGAACGCGCTGCTAAATTAGAATTTATTGCAAGCACATGCAACTTATTCAAATACTCAACAAGAAATGAGTCATACCTGGGTTTTTAAAACGGAGACTTCCGTCGCAGTTTTTCATCTAGACACAAGATTGCAACCCTTCTTCCTGAGATTTTATATTCAAAGTTTTTTCTTCATTAGTCGTAATATTTTAAATTAATTGTAATTAGTTTTGATGAATTTACACGGCAAATAAAATTTGGATAAATCAAAAATTAAACTAACTGTGCGATGGCGTACTTAACACACGGCTTTCTGTAAAGTGATGCTTACATAACCTAAAAGTTGTACAATAATGGCTATTTGTATTAGTGGCCGTAGAAAAAGATAAAAAAATAAAAATTACTTATGTAAAGATACTGGAGCATTTGCTTCACGCAAACAACAAACTAATAATAAGGCGCAGATCATGCAATAATAATTAAAAATAGACAAAGAAATAACATTTTTTAAATACATTTGATAATTAAAATAAATAATTATAAAATATTCACTTCTGGACCAGACTGTACGACATGAGGCTTTGGGAAAATACGCATGCGCAGAAGTTTTAGACATTTATCTCTCTCAGGCGTTCCAGTATTACTATATTTCAGTGACATGTTGACGAGTAGTTCGCTACTAACGCAGTGATGCAACTTTATTCGCCTAGTTTAATAGTTTTGTGTTGACACCAGAATACGTTTTGTTGGTGGTATTACATCACGCTACTAATTTTATTACAAAGTTTTAAATATATTTTTCGCACAAATAGTAAATATAAACAGTATAATGGATTTGAGTTTTAAGTGCACGAAGGACTACCACTGCGTCCCTGTGGACGACAGAATAGTGTCCGAAGTGGAGTATCTCATTCCTGAAATTTTAAGTCAAATTAAATTTATCTAACATATATTCTGTATATTTTCTTATTAAATATAGCGAGGTTAGGATAAGGGAGAATATGACGATGTTCTACAACCGACAAATCGTTTGATTGATTTTTCTTACAGGCGAATCTCCGAAATATACAGAAAAATCAGTAAGAAAAAAATTTATGTAAAATTGAACGTACGCTATTAGATAATAATATTTATAGATATATTATAAAAAATTATATTATTTGTATTTTTTTTATTATTTATATTTAAGCATGATTTCAAAAACTAGAAGAGATAAAAAGTTGGTTACATTAGACAAAAGTTGCTTCATTTGGAGGGCATTTTATACATGCTTTTGTTTTTTCCCGAAAAATGCATAGGTGACTAGATATGAGCAAAAATGTAAATTTAAAAATTTATTACAAATAAAACATTGAAAATTTTTTATTCCATTATGCAAAACTATATGTCTATTCAAATCGTATTTATGGATAAATATTTGTTTGCATAGAACACAGGGTAACTGTTTTATTTGACTATGTACTTTTTTCTTATAACGCAATAAATTCGTTTTACGTATGATTAATTTGTTACTAATATTATTTTGATGTTCTCTTTTATGAATCTTATTACAGAGGGTACTTTTCTTTGGTTCAATTTGATAATTTTTGCTACAATTTTTGTCGTTTCCTTTTATAACTATTTCTTGGGGCTCAGCGGAACTCTTCTCCCACACTTCCTCCCGTGTGTTCGCCCTTGAATTCTCCTTCTCTGTCTTGTGTCCTCTTTTATCTTCATCATCACTCATTTTATTACTTTCAGGATAATCTTCCTTGCATATATTTTCCTTTATATTATTATATAATTCCCGGTCTTGTGGCGTTTCTTCCAGTTGTTCTTCCTTAATGGAGATATCTGTGTGCAATGCACGCAGCTGCACGTGTGGAGATGCACTTGATGATTGTCTGAAATGAATAAATGTCTATACTTAGCGTAAAATATTAAGTAAGTCAATGATTGATTAATTGGTGACACAAGTATTTCCGAAATATATACTAATTTAAAATTTATTTTTTTATTTGTGAGTCACAAATTCATACCTATCACTGAAGTACTATAATTTGTCATCAATTAAAATTAATAATTGTGAAGTTGTATTTTACTTCAACTGAAAACGTTGGAAAAAATCTACGTCATCTAATATAGTTTCAAAAAAATAAAATATCTGTTATAAATTTATCTAGGAATCCTTTAATTATTAATTCTATTTCTTCCAAATCAACATTCTCCAAAGCATGAATAGTAATGTTATTAAAAACAATAATTTTTACAACTTAAATTTTTTAATAAGTTATATATAACTTATGTACCATAAGAAGTAGATGTACTAGGGCTTACAGTAAAGCCCCCCATACACCTGCAAACAAATTGCGCAACATGGGCTATTGTACAAAATCTGTAGTGTATGGTGTTGTGTGACGTGTTGCGCAACTAGTTGCAGAAATTCTAAATTGTTTAAATTTAATTGTACAAGTGGCTTCGCGCAACTGTTGTATCATGTACGGGCTTTATGCGACACATTGTGGAATAACTGCAGAACGCGTTGAGTAGTAGTTAACACTTGACAGTTCGTTTAATATTCAATTTCATAAACAATATAGAATTTCTAATTGAATTTATTTATATTTATTATTTTTATATTCTTGTGGTCAACTCAACTGAAGTTCTCTGAAGAGATTTTCGTGGCTAAAAAGAGATCTTTTCTTTAACCACTCTTTCATCGTTTGACATGTATACGCAAGTACACAACAAAAGCAACAAAAGTTTGCATAAAAATTGCATAGTGTATGGGTAACCTTGTTTGCACAGAAATTTTGTGTGCAACGTTAGTTTGCGCAATTTGTTTGCAGGTGTATGGGGGGCTTTAGATTCATTTACACAAACAAAGTGCTACTGAATATTATGGTGCAAATTAATTTTCATATTTAAATGTAACTTAATGTTTAAGTAGTCGTGGTCCCTATGGTTAAACAGTGTCATTGGTCACTTGTATATATCGATATATAGATATTAAATTTTTATAATAGTTCAATAAATATTATTCGCTAATAGGGAAAGTCCAATTCGACATCAATTTTTTTCTGTGTTTTCCCTGTATGTATCAGGGATTCAAATCCCCGCCTAGTAAACATATAGTCGATCAAACGACTTGTCGATTGAAGAACATCGTCATATTCTCCCTTAACCTAACCTTACTTTTGCACCATTTAATCAATGACAAAATGTAAATAGACAAAGCATTCCCTATGCTTCCATAATGAATGTTTTGTTTTCGGTAAACCAGAAAGAGAAAATAAAGATAGATATATAATGAAATCATTGTTCGAGCATCGCTCGCTAGAGGCATCAGTGTAGTTGACATTATTTACGTTTTTGTTTTGCCAGTGACGCGTTACACTTGATTATATTTGAAACATATAAATTTAAAACTTCCAATTCTAATGTCAATTTTACGAGCACGGGCACCTCTAGTGGGCAGTATTGAAACTATACTAGTAGACATAATGGCTCGTATTACGAGCTCACTTTTATAATAAAATCTCGATTTTAACGCTCACTTTTACATCAAAATATTTTGTAAAACCGAACGTTAAAATCGCGATTTTATTATAAAAGTGAGCTCGTAATACGAGCCAATGTGTCTAACTCTATTTTCTCTGTGAGATTGTCTAAAACAATAAACCACGTGAAGTTTTGTCTAGTTATATTTTATCGTCGCATTTAATAAGAAATATACAAAATTTATGTTAGATATGTATAATTAGACTTACAATTTCAGGAATAAGATACTCCACTTCGGACACTATTCTGTCGTCCACAGGGGCGCTGTGGTAGTCCTTCGTGCACATAAAACACAAATCCATTACACTATTTATATTTGTTATTTGTGCGAACTATATATTTAAAACTTTGTAATAAAATTAATTGCGCGATGTAATATCACCAGCAAGAAAATATAGTCTGATGTGTCAACACAGAACTATTAGAATAGACGAATAAAGTGAACTACTCGTCAACATGTCACTGGAATATATTAATACTGGAACGCTAACTTGTAGGCTTTTATGCAAGCGAGAAACGAGCATGAGAGAGAGAGATGTCTAACACTTCTGCGCATGCGTATTATCCCCAAAGCCTTATGTCGTACAGTCTGGTTCAGAAGTGAATATTATATAATTACCTATTTTAATTATGAAATGTATTTAAAAAATGTTATTTCTTTGACCAATTTTAATTTTTATTGTATGATCTGCACCTATTATTAGTTCTTTTTTGTTTTTTGTGATATAAAAGATCTAGTAGCTTTACATAAGTAAGTTTTATTTTTATTACTATGTCTTTTACCTTACCTTACCACTAAGGTAAGTACATTTTATAGATTATGTGTCACATTACGGAAGGCCGTGTGTTAAGTACAACATCGCACAATTGGAGAATTATTAATTATCAAAATTATGTTAGCCGTGTAAATAAGGTAAAATTAAATATACTTAATTTAAAAGATTACGACTAATGAAGAAATAAATAAGAAATATTCTACGTCGTACTATTGTATTGGGTTGTAAATAGTATAAATTCATTGTTTAGAAGTTGACAGTTGACGTAGCGTTTTTATATTCTGTAGTTGGCACTATTTACTAGTGATGTGTCCATTCTTTCAGTGTATTGTGTGATCGTCATGTGACCGAAAAACAGTCAAATGGTGATCGTAAAAAGAGTATAATATATAATTCGCGTTGAAATGCAAATACGCACTTGCGGAATAACAAACTCTTGTGTAACTTTTGCACTCCGTGCGTTATATGCATCGTAACAACTCTTAATGTCTTATGTACTAAACGGTTAAATCTTCTATAGTTTCTTTAATCAATGACGATCGCCGATATTTCTGCCAAATACATTTACTTTCATTCAACTTAATTTTCTAGATGAGTTTCATTTTTATCATTCTTGAATTTTATGTAAAATATTTAGTTACAATACAAATGCGGAAACAAGAACTTCCGTGCATAAGCTTTTGTTTAATGTACGAGCGATCAATGCGAGTAAGTATTTCATTTAGGCGAATGCACGGAAGGTATTTCCGCATAAATATTGTACAAGATTTTTTGCAACGAACGAATTAATTATAAAATGTAATTAATAAAAATGTGAAACTGTCATTTAATCGTCAATAAAGCGAATAAACATTCGTTGCTATGGACTGTATGCCATAGTTCACCAACATAACATAACAACATAAGTATAGCACAAATTTATTTTACATATTTTTCAAACGTACAAATTTTCCCTCTTCTAACCTTCAATTTTACATACATTTCTTCTTCTTATTATCTGGTATTTACAAGTTGATATTTAATTTTTCTTACTTGCTGTCAAATAGAGTTTTTGTTGGTTTCAACTTCCGTTGCTTTCAGTTTTTCGCCAGCCATCATGGTGAAAAGTTGGCTTTTAACAATCAATGATGTTTCTTATCTTATTTTACATTCTGAGGATAATAACAATACTGCTTAAACTTTTTACATTATAAATGTTAATTACATTATATACTATACTGCTGGTAAGTTCAGATAACATTACAAATTAATTTTATAATTTAACCTCATATTTTATTTTACTCCTTGCAGACTTCTATTCATATCAGTAGTATATTATAAAATGTTACTCTACAAGATTTAAAACATGTATCACAATTGATGTATGATTCTTCCCACGGATATGTAACTTGCTTCCTTAGCATTACTATTATTGGTGAGTTTTGTAAAAATGTGTGATGATTATTTTACTTTTTTTATATGAATTTACAATGTAATATTTTTTATATAGCTGATGATGGACAGATTTACTGTCCCAAACGTCCGCATGTAAGCCTGAATAAATGTTTCAACAAAATATTTGGAACTCAAAAGCTCAATTCATTCATTTTATAAAAAAATATAATAATACCGATTCCCTATGCAAGAATCAAAGTTGTACACACTTTCGCTAAAACCGGAAGTGACACAAAATTCTTACTAAGATCATTTTATGAGTTTTTTGACTAGTTTAATTTTGTTCCGTAACATTTTTCTGTATCTCTCATAATTGGCCTTTAGCCAAACACCCTGTATATATATATATATATATATATATATATATATATATATATACATATATATATATATATATATATATATATATATATATATAGCTGTACATAGGAGATTAACATGGGAAATTAGTTTTATGCAATGCCCTACTTAAAGGAAAATAAATCACGCACTTTGCGGTAACTATTACCTCCATAAAAACATCTTATCAAGAAAACCCGTTCTTCACTAGTAAACAACAAAACCAGAGACAAAATCAAATTGTCAGAAACATCAATTAACTTATTTGGCAGATGAAACGTTAAGCATTTATTTATTTTTTGTTCAATTCCATGGATGTTTATATTTTCAACGTAATTTTCGACATTTTCATATTTAATTTCTCTTGTTACAAAGCATGTTTTCGTGAAAATGGCGGTTACATTAAAAATCTTTTGTAATTTAATTTGTAGACGGGGGTACCCTTAATAACATATGAAGATAATACAAAAACACACCCAACTGAATTATAAAATATAAGGGTTTCTATTTGAAAATAATTTGATTCCGTTTTTTGAAAATCCCTGTATAATTTCACAAAAAAAAGTGAGAACATCGAGCAAAGTTACAGTTGTACAGAAAAAAATTCTCAATTTTTACTATTAAAATAACTTCATTGTGTCTCTATAAAGCATTGCGTGTATTTGGTCTTTTTTAGTGAATAAACGGAATAAATTAGCAACGCCGCGGAAAACTAAAATAAAATTCATATGTCCGTATAGGAGAATAAAATACAATTAAAAAAATGTAAAAATATATAGGATATTCCATTTAAAAAAAGGCAAACAATTCTCGACGAGCGATAATGCAACACCCTGTATATGTGTAAATAATTTTACGTCATGCTCCTTGAATGGACGAATAAACTATGTTAATAAATTTATGCTGTATTTCTAACGAAAACGGAGATACCGAAGACGTTGATTCGATGACTCACCTGTATAAGAATAAAATTAAAAATTAGCGTAAATATAAAAGTTCGAATCCGAGCCCTAAAACTTTTGAGCCTTAGGCTATTGCCTATTTAGCATAAGCCAAAGTTCGCCCCTGCCCATAGAGTTCGAAGTAAAAGAAATTGGAAAAAAGAGGCCGACCCAGTAAACCTGGAAGCAAGAAGTCGAGGAGAAAACTAGAAAAGCATAAGAAAAGTAGCAACAGATACAAAAAGCAGGATACAATTTAGGATAAAAACGCCAGGATAAAGTAAGTAGTTTTTAAAATTATAAGGTTGTGTAATTAAAAAAAATTATTCATAAGTTTATAAAATGTGACAAATATATTTTCATTTTCAAGAAGGTGACAGAATCACTAGTCAATTCCTCTTATCTTGCTAATAATGTAAAATAATATACATCTTTATTACATGCAAATTAAAAAAAATACAGCTGAAGTACTTCCCGTACGCCTTTTATAGTAGCAGCTATAACTTTTTTGGGCATTTTCGATAAAATACAAATACCATTTCTATATAACAACTTATGACTGTAAAGTAACTTGAATCAAATTTAAAATTAAAAATTTAGTAAACTTACGAACGTCTGATAACATAAGTTGCATGTTAGAAAAACGGCTGTCAAACTAGTTAGACATGTGCATCTGTCTGATACCAGCTTTACTCTTTCTTATTATGGCCTACAAATTCTCAACAGGATTCTCATTAGAATAAAAATTTAATGCCACACAAAATTATTAAAATATGCTTTGATAATTCCTAATATTAATTACAAGTAAAATACTAATATATTTCATGTCAAAGAAGGTTGAAATGTTTATTAAGCCGAGAAAAGGGCAATAAAAATAATAATTAATATGAATATTGTTAATTAATAAATGTATCCGTTACTCACATTGATTTGCACAAGAGGTAGATTTCCGATGCTGTAACCAGTAAGCGGGCAACCTGGTTCCTTTCTGGGTGTTTGTTTTAACATTAACCACAAGACTTTCCTGTTAAACATTAAATTATGTAATATACTCGGTTTAAAAATGAATTTTCATGTGAGCAATTAATTGAGACTTACATTTATATAATTTACTTTTTTCTAGAGTGAATTTTCATATGATATTTTAAATGAGGTTTCTCTCTAAACGATTTACTACAGACATCACAATGATGGTTTTTTATACCGGAATGAATTTTCATGTGACGTTTTAAATGATGTTTCTCTGTGAACGATTTATTACAGACATTACAATGGTGCTCTCTTATATCGGAATGAATTTTCATGTGACGTTGTAAATTAGTTTTCTGTGTGAACGATTTATTACAGACATTACAATGGTGCTCTCTTATATCGGAATGAATTTTTATGTGACGTTGTAAATTAGTTTTTTGTGTGAACGATTTATTACAGACATTACAATGGTGGTCTTTTATATAGAAATGAGTTTTCATGTGACGTTCTAAATAATATTTCCATCTGGACGATTTATTACAGACATTACAATGTTGGTCTTTTATATCAAAATGAATTTTCATGTGATTATTTAAAACATGCTTTTGTGTAAATGATTCAAAACAGACAAAGCATTTATGTTCTTTTATTCCCAAATGGATTTTCATGTGGGTAATTAAATTCGTCTTCAGCGAAAATGATTTACTACAGACGTTGCACTGATAGTATTTCTTTCCGGAATGTATTTTTATATGCTGATCCAAATGACTTCTAAATCTAAATTTCTTATGACACACAGAGCACGGCCAAGCTTTGTTTACTCGGATGCTCTTTTGTTCTGTACTGCGGCTTTTTAACTCAGTTTCCGACGTAAATGTTTTAGTGCTTGTATTACCGCGGAAGTCTTTTTGTCCATTATGAGTATTTAAATGTTGTTTCAAATTATGTTTTTTTAAAAATCTTTTTTTACAAATAAAACATTTATAATTTTTAATTCCATTATGCAACACTACATGTCTATTCAAATCATATTTATGGATAAATTTTTGTTTGCATAGAACACACGGTAACTGTTTTATTTGCCTATATACTTTTTTTTTATGATGCGGTAAATTAGCTTTACCTATTACTAATTTGTTACTAATATTACTTCCATGTTCATTTTTATGCATTTTCTTAAAGTTTTTATTACAGTGGGTACTTTTCTTTGGTTGAATTTGATTTTTTTTACGATAATTTTTGTCGTTTCTTTTTATAACTATTTTTTCGAGCTCAGCGGAACACTTCTCCCACACTTTCTCCCGTGTGTCTGCCCTTGAATTCTCCTCCTCTGTCTTGTGTTCTCTTTTATCTTTATCATCACTCATTGTATTACTTTCAGCATATTCAGCCTTACATATATTTTCCTTTATTTTATTATAAAATTCCTGGTCTTGTGGAGTTTGTTCCAGTTGTTCTTCCTTAATGGAAATATCTGTGTGTAATGCAGTGTTTAGAGACATTTTGCTTTTATGCAATTTATTCTGTGGCATTATACTTTCTAACAGAACGAATGGATTGGGAAGAACCCTGTATGTGTCTGAGGATGTCTTTTCTACCCGCAAAGAAGGGTTTAGGGATGCGCTGTTTATGTGCGGGTGACACTCCGGCCATGTTTCCTCTATAGGTTCTTCCTTAATAGACTCTTCTATCTTCTCGAATTGGGTATCAGATGTGTCATTGTGGCCCACAACGGGGGCCCTGCCTGTGTGTAGCGGGGGCCCCGGGGCCCCGCGGGCCCTGATGCTACTCTCTAGGCGCCGGCTGCTCTCCACACTGGAATGTTTGAATTTGCTGAAGGCGTCGAGGGCCCCCTCACACACGGAACAGATGCGCAGTGGAATACCCAACTTGATAATTGTCTGAAATGTAAACTCCGTTTTAATAATGTAGTCATCAAGCTGCCTGTCCACCTTTTAACATAACCACAGTTTATTTTAAAGACAAACCTTGACATGTCTGACACACGTGAATGCGGTTGAACGTTTCCACCTACTTTTTTAGATATCCGGGAGAGCCACTTCCTAGAGATGGCAGCACTACTGACTGACTTATAGGGAAACAATGTATTTTACTTAAGTGCTAGTAATATTTTCATAATTTGTTTTCAGGATAGTTTGTTATTTTTGATTTGATTGAAATTTGTTTATCGCAATTTCAGATACATACATTTATTTAAATGATACTGTGCGGTCTATGGTCGAAGTAGAAACAGATTATAAAAGGAAAATAAGATTCACAATTACGGTTATCTGCTTGTTAACTATTTATTAAATTATTTTTAGCTGGACATATTATTTCATAAAATTACAAGGAAGATTAACGGAATAATATAGATATAATTGGGCTGTGTCTTCAAATATCTAATTTGAATCAATCGTAATAACATTAAATCCAATTGTCACTTCGGAGAAATGTGTATGCAAGTACAGCAGATGGATAGTAGTGCAAGCAATCGTTGCTTTGTTATTATATTTATTTTCTATATAAATACACCATAAAAAAATTTAAATATATATTTCATAATACCTATAAATTCCTTATTTTTAATGGTACAGATTTCATTCGATAGCTACATAAATATAAACATGTAAATCATGTTCTTTGTTTTGCACGTCTTTCTCCTGATATGGCTCAATTTCTGGTATTTTTATCATTTTTTTTCTCTATCTTTCCTATTAACAATTCAAAATAAATATATAATGCCAAAGAATAATAATTACTTCTTACATGTAACGTTTTTTTTATTATTTTTTCTCTTTGCAGAGGTTCTGTCGAATTATTTTAATTTAATGACTACAAAGCAATCTAATAATGTTTTGAAGCATAAATTATTATAAATACTTATGGAATAAAATCACTAGGTATAAAATATTGTTTATAAATGCCCATGAAAGGTGATATGTGCTTTTCGATTTTTAATGCGATTTTCCACTTATTTTTAAATATTTCTCTTTTTGGGAAATAATGAACGGATATGTCAAAATTTGCAAACAAATACAGAACAATATCTCTTCCAATTGCTGGTCATTTTTTGTTGTTGTTTACTTATAACCCTATGTGACAGTTCAACCTTTTCCCTACGTCTTACATGTTTTATTTTGCCACCACATGTCAGACACTTTGATGGCTCTTGCAAATAGTGGTAGTCTTCATCAATGCGCTCAATAAAAAAAAGTATGCAAACTCCAAACAGTTGTCACAGTCATATTGTTTCATTTGAGAGAAGATAGCTGAACTTCTGCAGTGCATTGAAAATTCTGTGTTCAGGTTAAGGTTGTACATCGAATAAAACTCAAGATGTTTGTTAACCTTTCTGTTTATATTAAACCAGCCTCAAAAAAATAATACAGAGTATTCTGGAAAGTACCTGATTTATATAATTTTATAACATATTCCAGAATATTAACAATCATATCCTTGTGGTGAAATAATTAAAGTTAAATTTTATTTTATTTAAACATATTATGCAGAATTGGAATATTTATTGCTAACAGGAATTATTTTAAATTTCAATGTGGATAACATATACAGGTGTTCGTTTTAAAAGGCTAACCATTGAGATTTTGAGAACTGTAAGAGATACGAAGTCGGTTAAATTGGGGCAAAGTTGTCGCATTCGTTGCCCATTTTAATCAGGTTTTTGTTTTCCCAAAAAATACCTTTAATAAATTTCATCCAGGTCCAAGTACTTCAAATATATTTCAACGAATAGAAAAAATTAATTAATACTCTTACTAATTACACATGTTATCATTTAATTTTTCGTTTATATTTATTTATTATATTTTTAACATTTGTTGTTAAACTACCGTAATGTAAATTATTGGATCGGCGGTTGGAATAATACCTTGTCTTAAAATTGATTTTCTATTTTAAATACTTGCTATAAATATTATTTAATATTAAAAAAATATAAGAAACTTTACTTCATATTTACAAATGACAATCTGAAGACAAGAAATGTGCAGAACAAATGTTGATACTGGAGTCATCTTTTTCCCTATGTATAATGAAATTTTCCATTTACTTAGTAACTAAATATCCCTAGAGAAATAATATATGGATATTTTTGCAATAATATTATTACTGCATTGTGGTATTGAACAATATATTTTTAATTTACTAGATATTTTACTGCACGAAACCTAGTTCCCCGATTCAAATACCAATAAACGCGTGTATGTTTTTCCTGGTGCTCTTATTTCAAATTTCACCAACAGATGTCATCTACTTTGTTGGTTCATGGTAGTAAACATTTGGAAAAAAATATTTAAAACATGTGTTTTTTATCTCAATTGATATTTAAGAAAACATATTTTAAGTGTAAATTTTATAACTTTTTGTTATGGCACAGCCCCTACTTACCATTATTTTGAAATTATTTAAAAAAAGGATTGGTTTTTAACTGCAAATTTCAACTGTTTATTAAGAGTACGTATATAAATATCGTGGTAATTATAATATGAATATAATGAAACACAAGAACATGAAAAAACTACGCTAAAAATATTGTCGATCAAACGACTTGTCGATTGTACGACATGATCATATTCTCTCTTAACCTAACCTCATTTATGCACTGTTTACTAACATCAAATCAGATAATACGTAAGTAAGATATGTATAATTGCTTCATATATGTAAAGTAAAGTTTAATTAGACTTACAATTTCAGGAATAAGATACTCCACTTCGGACACTATTCTGTCGTCCACAGGGACGCAGTGGTAGTCCTTCGTGCACATAAAACACACATCCATTGTACTGTTTATATTTACGATTTGTGCGAACAATATATTTTAAACTTTGTACTAAAATTAACAGCGCGAGGTTAGGATATCACCAACAGGAATATACACTCCTATGTCAAAACAGAACTATTCTGAATAGCTTTGCCTGATTGAGGTTGTCAATACACAAATAGTACTATAGATGGCAATCGCATCATTTACAAATTGAATAACGAATCAGAACAATGTACATTCGTAAGAAAAGATAGATTTACTTGTCTTACTACGATATTTACTTTATTTAAACGGTTAACTATATGATTGAAAGATGTAGATGTAGATGTATATGGAATAATTCATTATATATTTTAATAAAAACGAAACTATAATAAATATGTCAAAGAAGTTCAAGATATTGGGTTATATCCGTATTATAAAAAATCCTGGTTAATTGTTTTGTTAAAAAAGAGGTATGGGATCGTGCAAAACATTATATATTCATTTTATAATGAATAAGTTCATTTTTTTTATGATGATGTTACACGAATACTAAATTTCTATCAAACAGAACAGAAAATTTAAATTTAGGTATTCTGTTTTGCTAAAAAGAGTTGATTAGATTTTGATTATAATTGGTCAACCAATAGTGGAGTTTTAAACAATATTTCATGCAAAATAATAACTAAATATAATTTTTCCTTCAACTTTTCAGAGCCATTTAATATGGGAAAACAGTCAATACTACATGTATTCCTACATGTTACTTAATACAAATTCCTTCATTTTAAGGGGGTTTTATCGCTCAGCGCTGCTAACTCACAAATCCCCGCTGTCCTCAGGTGCCTGCGCTGACAGCCAATGTGCTATGACTACATGTTGTCTTTATTTATCTAATTATTATAGTATGCTCCGTTCTTGTTTAGAAGATTCTCGTTTGATTGGCTAGCAGCCTACGATTCACCCCACAGTCTTGGCACTATGAAAACACGGCACGTGAATACATTGTTTTTTATTCTTGGTTTACCTTTTGCTGAGTTATTATTTGTAAAACTTTTAAGTACATTTTATTTTATAAAATGAACAATAAAAATAAGACAAAATATAATGTCCCATACCATAAACAAAGCATGAGAAATCGAATAAAACGGTATTTAGTAATAATATAAAAATATTCATTAAATGTCTATTGCCATAATTGTTACAATTTTAAATTAACCCAAAGCCGCATCTCTGCTAGCAATGTTGATAATATTCCTGATTCGAGTTTTGATCCATCTCCACAAAATCTTGAAAATAATTTGATTTTCAATGATACATCATCTGTGGATATTCCACATGAACAGGAAATGTCTAATATTAATAAAAATAGTGTCCGTAATGAAGAAGAAGAGTTTACAGAAAATACTTTCAGTACTGTTAAAAATAATAGTGAACTTTCTACACATAAAATTAATAATGAAACTACTCATCCCACAACCTTTCCAACAGGACGAAGAATTGTCGATATCAATTATTTTCTTAATTGCATATTAAATAGCAACAATCATTCTCCATTTGATTGTGGCATATCAGACATGAATGTTATATCGGAAAAAAGAATAGGTCTTCTTTCAATTTTTACATTAAAATGTAGAATGTGTAATATTGAAAAAAAATTGAAACCGAAAATCTTTTTGTTACTAATTTAAATACAAACACTGCTGCAGTACTTGCAATGGTTAGTAGAGGAGGTGGCCATTCTGAAATGATTGAACAACATGCTATAATGGACATACCATCTATGTCGTATAGAAAATATACCAACCATCATGATATCGTGTCCGAAAAAATTCGTGAAACTACTTGGAAAGCCATGGAAGACGCAGGAAAAGAAGAAGCAGATTTAGCTCGGGCAATTGGTGACGTTGATAAACAGGGTTATCCTTTAGTTACCATCATTGCTGACGGAGCTTGGTCTAAACGATCATATAGAGTAAATTATGATGCTGCTTCTAGAGTTGCTTGTATTGTCGGGGCAAAAACTGGAAAACTTTTATTTATGGGTGTGCGAAATAAATATTGCCCAATTTGTGAAAAATATATATCCAAAAATATTCCGAGTCCGCAACATAAATGTTTTAAAAATTGGACTGGAACATCAACATCTATGGAATGCGATATCATACTTGAAGGCTTCATGTGTAGCATGCAATTGCATGGTATCAAATATAATAAATTAATAGGGGATGGTGATAGCAACGTATACAGTAAAATATGTGCTGCGAAACCATATGGAAATGATTTTATTGTACAAAAGATTCAATGTACAAACCATTTGTTGCGCAATTACTGTACCAGATTAAGAACTTTAGGAACGAAATCAACAAGTACCAAAAATAAACACGTAAACACAAAACTAATATCAATTTTAAATAAAAGAATATTACGATTACGCATAGGAATTTCAAAAGCTGTTAGTCACTGGCATCAACAAAATATTGATATTACAACACAAATAGCAAAGCTTACTAATGATATATTGAATTGTCCATATCACGTATTTGGTGAACATAAAAATTGTCAACAATATTTCTGCACAGGATCAAAAGATAATGAAGAAAATTATGTAGATGCTATGAAAGAATGTGGTTTGTTGGATGACATTATTTGTTGTGGCAATAGACTAATTCAAAATGCATATAGTTTGTTATTGAACATGAATAATAATGCAGCAGAATCATACAACTCCGTTGTATGTAAATTTGTGGGTGGTAAAAGAATAAAAAATGGATATGATATTCGATGCAGAGCAGCAGCTTTATCTTTCAATAAGAAAGAAGAATATTATACCGTTCTTCATAAAGCCATCACAAATAAAAGTCCCGGGAAACATAGTAAAAAATAAATAAACACATTAACAAGAAGACGTATGAAAAGTAAGGCGAAGAAAAATTTATTTAAATCAAAAAAGAAGACCTTAGTTCCTCCCGATGAAGATTACGGATTAGTAGAGATGGGAAATGATGATTTAAATGAAGAAGAATTTATTTCTAAAAAAGAAACATTTTTAAACAATAACTATAAAAAATCCTCTGATGATATAGAAAAAATTGAAAAATCAACAGTAGGACAAGCCAGTATTTAGACTAACAACATCAATTTTCGGTTCAATATGCAAATTGCGATCAACAACGTCATGCTGTGGAATTATAAAAAATTTCTTTATGAAGATTTTCGCGGTAATGCTGCCACACGCTGGGGAGTATATCATGAATCAAATGCAATACGAGATTTTGAAACAAAATACAATTTTAAAGTTTCTCATTGCAGTTTATTTATTCATCCGGAATATCAATATCTTGGAGCTAGCCCTGACGGTATAATCAATTCTGATGACAGTATTATAGAAGTGAAATGCCCTTTTTCGGCATCTAAATTACGGCCGGAAGATGCAGTAATGCAAAAAAAAATTACATACATAGAATTTAAAAATAATTCCTATAGATTAAAATCTACCCATAATTATTATTATCAGGTACAAGGACAGTTACAAATAACCCAGAAACAGTTTTGTTATTTTATATTATGGACTCCATTAGGAATGATTACAGATAAAATTGAGCGAAACGATAAATTTTGGGATGACAAAATGCTCCTTAAATTGAAATTATTTTATATTGATTGCCTGCTTCCAGAAATTATCGAACTAAGATATACCAGAGGAATGAAAATTAGAAATCCACCTCACTGATTTCCGAAACTTTATACTTGACCTTGATGCGTTTATTTTTTTGTTTACTCCTTTTTAGGTTTTATTTTTTCAAGGAAGACATTCGATTAAAGACTAATATTTTTTTTAAATCAGTATTTCTCAAGTTACAACAGGAAGTTATATTTTTTAAAATGGGATATTTAATTTTTATTATATCTGCATCATAATCGTTGTTTAACAACCTAAAAAGCGTGCAAAAAATAAGATTAAAACACGCCGTGCGCTTTAAAGTTGCTATGCAATAACAATCAAAATCAAAGTAATGTAAACAACAAATGCTAATCAATCTCCAGGTAAACGATGTTATGTCATATCACACAAAATTATGAAACGTTAAAATCAAATTTCATTTAAACTTTTTCGCTTGAAAGTGAGATCATTCTACGGCTATAGTTCTTCAACCTCCATTGGTTTAATACCTTTGAACTTCTCCTCGAAATGGATCATTTTTAGAAAATTTTATTAAAATGTTTATCACTATTCCTTATTGCACTGCACAAAACTATTTTAATCGCTCAAATGTTGTAAAGAAATATGTGTTGTTTTCATTTACTTGGTACATATTTCTCAGGAATATATTTTGACATTTGTCAATGTCAACTTATTAACAATAACTTATATGTTTCCTGCTAAAATTAAAAGCCAACTAAATTATTACTTTTATTAAGTTTTTGTCAAAATTATACTGCCCTTGTGAACAGGTCAACATTCTACGACTGATCGTTTTTGAGTTACGACAAAAATTTTAAAAAAATTACGAGCAAAGTGCCCTTTTGGCACTGCCGATTGCAACACAAAAGGGAGGTTCACAACTAGATGTTACAGCAGTCCTATATACAAAATTTCAAAATTTTAGGGTTAGTCATTTTTGAGTTATGCGAGATACATACAGACGAACGTACAGACGTCACGCCGAAACTAGTCAAAATGGATTCAGGGATAGTCAAAACGTGTATTTTCGTTGAAATCTTAAATTCGAAAATTTTCGCGATTACAACACATATGTATCATACACTATTTTTGTAGCATGTTAATGATTAATTTATTTATTAAAGTTTTTTGACAGTAGACGTGATTTGTATTTTTATTGAAAAATCACATTACAATTGTTTCTATGACTACAATCACTTTCGATCTTCAAAAGAAAAATAAAAATATCTGTCAAACAAACATAAATGTCAATTATAAGTAAAAACTATTGTTGTTTTGTGATAAAAATGAGTCCAAGTGAGAGTGACAGTGAAATAATACAATGTATTCGAAATGCTAAGCAGAGCCATTGATGCTACTGGAAATTTGCTTCCAGAAAAATCTCGATATCCCGTAGGCCGAGGACCTGTCTATCCAGAGTTTTATGTACCTATAAATACATATGCATAATGTATGTTAATTAATTTTGTTACCGGCCGAGTATAACATTCAGTTGGATGTAATGTCTGTATTGTCAAGTCCCTTGACGGACGTTTTATGCGATTTACACTGATTATTATAATATATAATATAAATAAAGCTTATCAACAATTTTTTTTACATTACTCCCTACACGTAAAATTGCTGTATATATATATACACAGGCTGTTCATTTTAAATGGGCCATCATTGCTATCTCGAGAACTATATATATATATATATATATATATATATATATATATATATATATATATATATATATATATATATATATATATACAGCATAAATTTATTATCAGAATTTATTTGTCCAATCAAGGAGCGTAATGTAATTTTTTTTATATATTCAGGGTGTTGTTTTATTCCCCTATACCGACATATTTTAGTTTTCCGCGGCGTTGCCAAGTTATTCCGCTTATTCTCCAAAATGTCCAAATACACGCATTACTTCATAACGACGTACTGAAGTTATTTTAATAGTAAAAATTAAGATTTATTTTTTCTGTTAATTATACAGGATGTTCAATAAAGTGAAACAAATTTACTCAATTTCAAATTACTATAGTTCGTCATTTTCAAATAGAACATCCTATTTTTAATTATTCAGTTGGGTGTCTTTTTATTATCTTTATGTTATTAAGGGTATCGTACTTCTAAAAACAATCATTTCGGAGTTTTTCACCAGTTTAATTTTTTTTCTAAAAATTAAATTACAAAATATATTTAATGTAAACGCTATTGTCACGGAAACATGTTTCCAGACTGTTTATAAATGAATAATTTACTCTTCGCAGATATTTGCGGCAACGGTTCTAAAATGCTTACGAAATCTAATTTTGTAAGATCCGGAGATCTAGCGGGCCACTTTCTTGGACCATCATTTAAATAATTTCTAACCCGAAAACTGTTGTGAGCTGGTGCACCATCATGTTGGAACCACGATCTCAGGATAATATCCATGGTATACTAGATTTAATATTTAACTGAATAAATAATTTTAGAAAATAATCGTGAAAATCTCCGAAATTATTGGATTGAGACATAGGATACCCTTAATAACATATGAAGATAATACAAAAAGACACCCAAATGAATAATAACATATAAGTTGTTCCATTTAAAAATGACGAGATATAGTCATTTGAAATAGAATAAATTGGATTCATTTTATTGAATACCCATTATAATTACATTTAAAATAAAATGTGTGAGAACATAAAGTATAGTTTACAGTTGTACAGGAAAACAAAATTTAATTTTTACTATTAAAATAACTTGAGTACGTCTTTAGAGAATAAACGGAACAATTTAGCAATGTCACGGATAACTAAACAAAATTCATATTTTCGTATGAGACTATAAGATACAAATAAAAAATCTCAAAAATATATAGGATGTTCCATTTGAAAAAGGCAATATATATATATATATATATATATATATATATATATATATATATATAACGGGTGTTTATTATAAGCAAAAATGCGTCAAATCAAAGTTAGGGCATAAAATTCTGCATCTAAATGAATAAATAGAATTATTTTGTCTTGCTTTATAACAAGAAAAATTAAATATGAAAATGTCGAAAATTACTTTGAATGCCATAGAATTTAACAAAAAAATAAATAAATGATTAAAGTTTTATGTTTTATCTGTCAAATAAGTTATTTGACGTTTCTGACAATTTGATTTTGTCTCTGGTTTTTTTGTCTGATATTACTAAAATAAAAATATTTATACCAATGAAGAACTTGTTTCCTTAATAAGATGATATTATGGACGTAATAGTTCCCACAAAGTGCGTGATTTATTTTCCGTTAAGTTTATGGATCAACCGATTCCCAGTGCAACTACATTTTTGCTAAATTGGTACATACATAATATTAAAAAAAAAACGTATTATTCTTATAAAATACAGTGTTACCAAGAGGTTTGGTTTCATGAACAGTTCGTCTCATGTGGAAATAAACTAGCGCGAAAGACGCATTTTCCTACATGTATTGAGCAACCTATATGAAATGTGCGGCAAAAGAGTTGGCCTCTGGCGGAAAAAATACAAACTAATACAATGAGGATAAGTTTGTTTTTATTACAGTAGAAGTAGATGTATATAAAACCGACTTATGCGGATTTAACAACCTTTTATGGAAGGTTGGGAAGCTTTCTTCTCGCCATAGGAAAGATATTTGCGACTCTGTTTTTTTGACGTCCACGGCTGATCTTCTGCTAGATGTTTAAGTATTTCTTCCAAATATTGTTTTCAGCATGATTTACGTCCACAAAATTATATTCCCAGGATCTCCAAATATTCGTATTTACAATTTTACGCACACACTACTATAAGACGAGCGTGTGGACGTATTTTATTTATTTAAAAAATAAGTAAATGTTTCTTTTTACTTACCTCTGTAGCAGTGGCTTCTCAGCAACAGCAACTACACTTACACTTAGCGGGAAGAGGAATTATACGAGTTAAAGAAATAAGTTTTATAATTTAATAAACAAAGATATGTATATATTAATAAAAATAACGATAAAAATTACGAAAAGGATTATTACATATAAAATACAATGGAAATCTAAAATAAATGTTCCTCCCGCTACGATGTCTAAGTTTTCAAATAAAATAACAATAAAATTTAAAAAAAACAAAGATTCTAATGACGCGAACTCGTAATGCTACTTATAGCTTCCCTGACCGAAATCAGACTGACCAAACTATTGAATTTTTGATCTTACATCTTAGCCATCGTCTTGCGTGGGGGTATATAAAAAATTAAAAATATAGAAAAGTGAGGGTAGAATGTTCTAGAACATTCTACCATATGTATTCCCACGGTTTCAGGGGGTGGCTCTGCGGTCACCGCAGAGATTATGTTTTTCCAGAAATTGGAAAAGTGGTCTGGTGTGAAGTGTTGACAGGGAAGTGTGCACGTGTGTGAGCTCCGTGGTTTTTAACTCTAAAAGGGTATACCACGAGCAATTTATTACGAACAGCTGATTCTCCGTGTGTATCAACAACAACACTGCATCGCCAGTTATTATCTTAAGAAACGTTGACCGGAGATAAGAAAAAATAAAGATAAAGCAAGTAAGTGCTACGTGACAGGAGAGAAGTTAGCTTCTGAAGAGTCGATCTGGGCGTGGCTTCTACCGCCGTCAACGTAGCGACTTTGCGCCTTAAGTTAGGCAACTTATTATGTCTACACGTGAATCAGACAGCGAATCAGACAGTAAACGCAAACGTGAAGGGCAACAGGACGGATTTTTCAAAAGGAGCAAAAAAACATTAAGGACCCCCACAAAAACAGATAAGTCCAACGACATGGCAGACATGAAAGAGCTAATGAACACTTTGTTACAGAAAATTAAAGAAGTACGCAGCGAAAACCAAGAATACAAAGATGCAATAAGTAAGGTTATGGAAAAAAATATTGTTATGAAGAAGGAAATAGAACATCTTAAAAAACGGGTGGATCTTCTAGATCAAATGAACAACAGACTGGAAAGGATAGACAAAGCAAGTAGAAGACATAACATAATAATTAGCGGATTAAAAATAGTCGAAAATAATGAGACAGAGATCATAAAAAAACTAGAAAGCTTTATGTTTTTACAAATGCAAGTTAACGCTAAAGTAATGAAAGCAGTAAAGATCAAGGATCACATAGTCATGGCAGAAATAGAAAGCTTGGAAAAAAAGATTGAAATCTTTAAAAATAAATCAAAATTAAAGAGAGGCGTATACAGTAAAGTTTATATAAATAATGATATGACAAAAAGGGAACAAAACATACAAAAAACAATTAGGAAATTAGCATATAACGAGAAACAAGTCAACAAACAAGTAAAAATTAAGTACCAACATCTAATTATAGACGGAGAAAAATATGTATGGAATGAGAATACTAATAAATTGGAAAAAACAAAAACAGAGACAGAACCGAATCACGATCCAAAAAACTCAAGAACATAAATGGGAATAAAAAATCTAGGACTGATATACAGGCGCCGACTGACATGAATACTCACAAAAAGAAAAATATTTAGAAACTAGCAACGTGGAATGTTAGAAGTATGAATGGGAAAGAACATGAACTGTACGATGAATTTAATAAATTAAATATAGATATATTAGGAATAACAGAAACAAAAAAGAAAGGTAAGGGAGACATAATTATAGATAATGGGCATATGTTGATTTACAGTGGAGTGCCGAAAGAAAACAGAGCAGTAGCAGGAGTAGCTTGCCTAGTAAATAAAAATTTAATAAACTACGTGCAGTCCTGGGAAGGATGTAGTGAGAGGATCCTAAAAATCGAAAATTGAAAAAGAAAGTGAAAAAACAATAATAATAATATATGGACCGGATGAGGATGAGTTAGTTGACATAAAAGACAAATTTTGGGAAGAATTAAATCTAGTTACAGAGAATAGTAAAGGGGAAATTCATGTAATTGGAGACTTTAATGGAAGAGTGGGCATACAAGATGAAAACACTGCAGATACAGTTGGGATATATGGAGAAAACCGAAGAAATAATAACGGAAGAAGACTGATAGACTACTGTATATTAAATGACTTGTTAATTACTAATACGTTTTTACAACATAAAAATGTACATAAATACACAAGACAAGGGCCAAGAGAAGAAGATAGATCAATAATAGACTATATACTTGAGGAAAACAAAAAGAGAAATTTAGTACAGGATTGCAGAGTGAGGCGTGGTCCAGAAATCTTCAGCGATCACTTTCTCGTAGAAGCAAGAATTAAAAAAATGAGTAAAGATGAGAACACTAAAACTGAAGAAAGAAGGATAATAGAATATGAGACAATAAAAACATACAAACTTAGATATAATAACAGCGACAAAATATGCACAAGAAATAAATAGATTAACTGACATAGAGAATATTAACTATAAAGGCAAGGATATAGAAGAAACATGGAATATTTTAAAAAAAATAATAACACAAGCAGCAAAGAATATATGTGGAAGTAGTAAAAAGAAAGCTAATAAAAGAATGACGTCCTGGTGGAATGAGGAAATAAAAGAGGAAGTAAAAAAGAAAAAGAAAACATGGGTAAAATATCTTAGTAATAGAACAAATGAAAACTATGATCAATACAAACAACAAAGACGGAAAGTCAAAGAATTAGTAGCACAAGCCAAAGAAAAAAGCTGGGAACAATTTATAAAACAAATGGAAGACAACAGTAAAGAAAGTCAAAAATTATTTTATAAAACACTGAAATCATTAAGAAATGAAAAGAGGAAAGTAGCAAATACAGTCAAATCCAAAGAAGGTACAATATTAACGGAAGAACAAAATATCATGAACAGATGGAAGCAATATTTCCAAGAGCTATTATTCATAGATGAAGATAATCAGATAGAACCTGTTGAACAAATTCTAACAGACCAGGTAGAAAATGTGAATGAAGACGAAACGCAGGAAATACAAATAGAAGAAGTAAAAGAAGCACTACGAATACTTAAAAATGGTAAAGCAGCAGGGCATGACAAAATTACTCCAGAAATGTTAAAGTACATGGGGGAAAAGGGCATAGAAATATTGTTAACAATTTTCAACAAAATTTGGAATGGAGATAAAATACCAAACGATTGGGAATTAGCAATAATTGTGCCGATACACAAGAAAGGAGACACTAAAGAATGCAACAACTACAGAGGCATATCGTTATTGTGTACGACACTGAAAGTATTTGAAAGAATATTAGAAAAAAGATTAAGAAACAAAATAGAATCAACAATGTCCGAAGTACAAAGTGGATTTAGGAAAGGACGCAGTAGCCAAGACCATATATTCACAGTTAAGGACTTAATACATAAGACTAAGATCACTAACACAAAAACATACATGACATTCATAGATTTAGAAAAAGCGTTTAACAGAGTACAAAGAGAGATAATGTGGAAAATTCTAAAAAGAAAAGGTATAAGCACCAATCTTCTAAATGCTATAAAAGGACTGTATAACAAAAACACGAACTACGTAATTAGCCAAAATAGGAAAAGCGAGCTCTTCGAATTAAAGAACGGTTTGAGACAAGGAGGAGTAATGAGCCCAGTCTTATTTACGATATTTATGGATGAGATAATAAAGGAGTGCGATCAAAAATTCAATAAGATACATGTAGGGTATAGAAATCTTCTACCAGTAAAAATATCAATATGTGCTTACGCCGATGACGTAGTAATTATGGCAAACAGCGAGGAAAAAATGCAACAAAATGTTAACACCTGGAATCAAATTATAAAGAAATACAATATGAAAATAAATGCGACTAAAACCAAAATAATGGTTATCTCTAACGAACCAACAACTGCTAATATAACAATAAATAGTGAAACAATTGAACAAGTTAATAAATTCCAATATTTAGGCATAACAATAGATAGTAACGGCACACAAGATGCTGACATAAACGAAAGAATAATTAAAACGACAAAAATATATCACGCAATGAAACACAATTTTATAGGAAAAAAAGAAATAAGTAATAAAACAAAAATGACGGTATTTAACACAATATATAGAACAATATTGACGTACGGGTGTGAATCATGGATATTGTCAAATAGAACGAAAAGTAAAATACAGGTGATAGAGATGAAATATTTAAGAAGAGTTAAAGGAGTAACAATGTTAGATAGAGTAAGGAATGAAGCCATCAGGGAAGAACTGCAATGCAAACCAATACTGGATTTCATAGAAACACGACAACTAGTCTGGTGGGGACACATGATACGAATGAACGAAAGTAGACCGGTACGCCAAGTGTGGATGACCAACGTTACACCGAAAAGGGGAAGGGGAAGACCAAAGGACACATGGGATAACGTAATAAAGAAGATACTGACGAAAAGAAACATCCCGAGGGAAGAAGCAAGAAGAATCGCAAAGGACAAGAAACAATGGGCAAAATTAGTGCACATGTGAAATTACTGGACATTAAATTATGTAAATTAAATTAAATTAAGATTAAGTGAAAATGTATACATCCTACACCTGAGGGTAGAAAGGATGACTGACTATATATATATGGAAATGTGGTTGCCATAAACAGCGATAACTGTCGCCCGCACTATCGAGTTCCACAGCCATTAAAATTTTTAATAATTAATAATGAAATTGTTTGAATAATTGGAAATCCAAATGAAAAGAAAAATCTTAAGAATGGACAACTTGACTTAGTCAAATCTTTGTTGATCACTTCGCTTTAATCCCTTTCAGATTTTCTTACTATTGTAAAGCTAGTTAATACTTAGTTTCTGCCTTTGTTCTTCTATGTATAAATACTAAAAAAAATCTGTAAAGTATATTCATTAGTATTTCCTGATAATGGCCTTATAAGAAGAAATGTAAAATAGTTATTTATGATATAAGTGTTAAAAGTGACATTTTATGAGTGAGTGGGGAAGTTTGAAACGAGGCGAAGCCGAGTTTAACAAACTCCACGAACGAAATAAAATCACTTTTAACACAAATATCATACACTATTTTTCCTACGACCACAGTTATGGACCTATTAGTAAATAAAAACTAAGCATTAGAATGACATTTATGACAGGTCATGATGTATTTGTTATGAACAACTGAACATAAGACGTGTTAAAAGTAAATTTGTTTTTTACTTTTAACACGTTGTCAATGGCAACGTTTTAAAAGTATTTACTGTGTTATAAACTGTTATTTTTAACTTGCTAAGCAACCGTTAAAAATACTATTTTTAACAGTGGTCGTAGGAAAAATATATTTTTATAACACCCAAATATTTTTTATATTTATGTCAATAACTGTTTGTATTTAAAATTTACTCGAATCTCTTCTCAATTTACAAATTGAAATTAGAAGACGTGCGTTTAAATTGCATTATTATTTCAATATTTTAATCTAGATTTAAAACAACATAATTAGGAAACATTTTGAAAGAAAATTTCTGGTGCGCCCCTTAACAGCATACGACAGAAGAAAGTACCTGCCTAAATGAAACATTACCGCAAGTTCCATAAAACTTTATAAGGACCAATTGGCTTATCCGAAAGTGAATTTCATGTATCTATGCCTCTACTGTAAATGCTTGTGTGTTGTTTTAATGAAAATAAATTGCTAAAAGTATTGTTTAAAATATAATTAATATTTTTTAAAATATTTTTCGGTACCACAGTTAAGAGCTACGTAGCTAAAAATCAGTTTACACTATTTTTCAGGAAAACTTCTCTTATGGAACAATGATAAATAGCTCTTGAAATTTGGGGAGAAAATAAATAAATAAATGGCTCTCTGTTCATATTTTAAAGAAAGTGTAGATATAAAATAAACATAACATAGCAAAATCACTAACTAGATGAATTTCTTCTCACGTATCTACATATTAGCATAGATTATAGAAGCAATACTAGCGAATTCTCGGCTACGCCGAGCATTCCCTAGAGCTCCGCTGTCAGTGCAAAATACAAATGCCAATCGACATGAAACAATTATTTTATATTTGCACGTCAGGCCTCACCGAGACCTTTCATTAGATTGCAAACACGATATACTTCTAATAATATTTTGCAAAAAAACAAAAGCCGGTCGACATGAAACATTTTTGTCATTTATGTACCCCAACTCTCACCGAGACCTTTCATTTGATACCATACACGACATACTTCTGACAACTTTCTGCATTAAACAAAAGTCGATCGACATGCAACATTTTTATCATATCTACACGCTAGCCCACACCCAGACTTTTCATTTGATACCAAGCACGGCATACTTCTGACAACTTTTTGCATAAAACAAAAGCCGATGGACATTGAACATTTTTGTCAATTCTGCACGCTAGCCCTCAACGAGACTTTTCATTTGATACCAAACACCACACACTTCTGACAACTTTTTGCAAAAAAACAAATACCGATCGACATAGCACATTTTTATCAATTCTGCACGCTAGCCCTCTCCGAGACCTTTCATTTGATATCAAACACGATATACTTGTGACAACCTTTTGCAAAAAACAAAAGCCGATCGACATAGCACATTTTTTGTCAATTCTGCACGCTAGCCCTCTCCAAAATCTTTCATTTGATACCAAACACGACATACTTCTGACAACTTTTTGCATAAAACAAAAGCCGATCGACATGGAACATTTTTGTCAATTCTGCACGCTAGCCCTCAACGAGACTTTTCATTTGACACCAAACACCACTCACTTCTGACAACTTTTTGCAAAAAACAAATACCGATCGACATAACACATTTTTATCAATTCTGCACGCTAGCCCTCTCCGAGACCTTTCATTTGATATCAAACACGATATACTTCTGACAACTTTTTGCAAAAAACAAAAACCGATCGACATAGTACATTTTTGTCAATTCTGCAGGCTAGCCCACTACGAGACCTTTCATTTGATATCAAACACGATATACTTCTGACAACTTTTTGCAAAAAACAAAAGCCGATCGACATGGAACATTTTTGTCAATTCTGCACGCTAGCCCTCTCCGAGACCTTTCATTTGATACCAAACACGACATACTTCTGACAACTTTTTGCATGAAACAAAATCCGATCGACATGGAACATTTTTGTCAATTCTGCACGCTAGCTTTCAACGAGACCTTTCATTTGAGACCAAATTCGACATATCTTTGAGAAATTTTTGCAAAACCAAAAGCCGATCAATATTGACCTTTTTTCTTAATTCTACACGCCAGCCCTTATCGAGCCTTTTCATTTGATACCAAACACCACATACTTTTTACAACATTTTCCAAAAAACAAAAGCCGTTCGATATAGAACATTTTTGTTCATTCTGCACGCTAGCCCTCATCGTGACCTAGCCTAATATAACTTTCCTTAAACCCCAAGGATGACCTACTTCTAACAACTTTTTACGGAAAACAAATGCAGATCGACATGACACATTTTTTTTGACATTTTAAAACTGGCCCTTATGGTTTCCTTTCTTTTGATAACAAACACAGCAAAATATTCAATTTATTTTATTTAGGAATATTTGATTTTATTTAGTTACTTTATAATTTGGCAACACTGTTTGCATTAAAAAATAGTAGTTAATTTTTAAATTTATAAATTAATATTGTCAACCCTAATACAACTGCCACCGTCTTCAGTGAAGTTATTTTAGGAATATTTGGTTTTAATTTAGTTACTTCATCACACATTTGGCAACATTGACTTTTGACATTGGAAACGTCAAAATTTATATTAATTAAATACGTTATGTTTTAAACTTAAATTAGTTGTAACACATTTGCTCAAGTCAATTATTCATGATACTGTTTTTAAATCTTTGATATCAATGTTCTATTACAAGATATAATCATTTAAAGTTCATAGGCAGATTGTCAAAAGTGACGGATGACGGCGTGATTCTTCTTAAAGTTAGACATGGCCTCTGGGATCCATTGTTTCAAGGCAGCATTTGTGCAAAGTTTTAATTTTTTACACAAAAATTACTAATAGTAAAAATATGAGACACTCAAAAGGCACCAGATCTCATTAGCCCCCACATATTAAAAAAAAAATACAACAATCACTTGCATGGTTCAGGCTGTAGGCGATTACAAAAGTTACTCGATGCTCGTGATGAATCTATAGATAGATATATAGATAGATATATAGATAGATATATAGATAGATATATAGATAGTGAATCTAATCGTTTAGTATAGTGATTTTTAAATTCATAAATTAGTATTGTCAACCCTAATACAACTGCCACCGTTGTCAATAAAGTTAGGTTAGGAATATTTGGTTTTCATTTAGTTACTTCATCACACATTTGGCAACATTGACTTTTGACAATGGAAACGTCAAAATTATTATTATTTAAATACGTTATGTTTTAAACTTAAATTAGTTGTAACACCTTTGCTCAAGACTATTATACATGATACTGTATTTACTTCTTTAATATCAATGTTCTATAAAAAGTTATAATCGTTTAAAGTTCATAGACAGATTGTCAAAAGCGACAGATGACCTCGTGACTCTTCTTAAATTTAGACATGGCTATTAGGATCCATTGTTTCAAGTTATTAATTTTGCACGGTTTTTATTTTTTTACACAAGAACCACTCACAGTAAAAATATGAGACCCCCAAAAGGCACAACTACCCATTATTCCCTGCAATCTAAAAAAAAATTTACAACAATCCCTTTCATGGTTCAGGCAGTTAGGCTTGTGACAAAATTTGGCGATCGTCATGATGAAAATAAATAAACATCACGACACATGCCTTTTTAGTATATAGGAAATACGTTATGTTTTAAACTTAAATTAATTGTAACACCTTTGCTCGAGACTATAATACATGATACTGTATTTACTTCTTTAATATTAATGTTCTATAAAAAGTTATAATCGTTTAAAGTTCATAGACAGATTGTCAAAAGTGACAGATGACCTCGTGACTCTTCTTAAATTTAGACATGGCTACTAGGATTCATTGTTTCAAGTTATTAATTTTGCACGGTTTTTATTTTTTTACACAAGAACCACTCACAGTAAAAATATGAGACCCCCAAAAGGCACAACTACACATTATTCCCTGCAATCTAAAAAAAATTTACAACAATCCCTTTCATGGTTCAGGCAGTTAGGCTTGTGACAAAATTTGGCGATCGTCATGATGAAAATAAATAAACATCACGACACATGCCTTTTTAGTATATAGGAAATACGTTATGTTTTAAACTTAAATTAATTGTAACACCTTTGCTCGAGACTATAATACATGATACTGTATTTACTTCTTTAATATTAATGTTCTATAAAAAGTTATAATCGTTTAAAGTTCATAGACAGATTGTCAAAAGTGACAGATGACCTCGTGACTCTTCTTAAATTTAGACATGGCTACTAGGATTCATTGTTTCAAGTTATTAATTTTGCACGGTTTTTATTTTTTTACACAAGAACCACTCACAGTAAAAATATGAGACCCCCAAAAGGCACAACTACACATTATTCCCTGCAATCTAAAAAAAATTTACAACAATCCCTTTCATGGTTCAGGCAGTTAGGCTTGTGACAAAATTTGGCGATCGTCATGATGAAAATAAATAAACATCACGACACATGCCTTTTTAGTATATAGGAAATACGTTATGTTTTAAACTTAAATTAATTGTAACACCTTTGCTCGAGACTATAATACATGATACTGTATTTACTTCTTTAATATTAATGTTCTATAAAAAGTTATAATCGTTTAAAGTTCATAGACAGATTGTCAAAAGTGACAGATGACCTCGTGACTCTTTTTAAATTTAGACATGGCTACTAGGATCCATTGTTTCAAGTTATTAATTTTGCACGGTTTTTATTTTTTTACACAAGAACCACTCACAGTAAAAATATGAGACCCCCAAAAGGCACAACTACACATTATTCCCTGCAATCTAAAAAAAAATTTACAACAATCCCTTTCATGGTTCAGGCAGTTAGGCTTGTGACAAAATTTGGCGATCGTCATGATGAAAATAAATAAACATCACGACACATGCCTTTTTAGTATATAGGAAATACGTTATGTTTTAAACTTAAATTAATTGTAACACCTTTGCTCGAGACTATAATACATGATACTGTATTTACTTCTTTAATATTAATGTTCTATAAAAAGTTATAATCGTTTAAAGTTCATAGACAGATTGTCAAAAGTGACAGATGACCTCGTGACTCTTCTTAAATTTAGACATGGCTACTAGGATTCATTGTTTCAAGTTATTAATTTTGCACGGTTTTTATTTTTTTACACAAGAACCACTCACAGTAAAAATATGAGACCCCCAAAAGGCACAACTACACATTATTCCCTGCAATCTAAAAAAAATTTACAACAATCCCTTTCATGGTTCAGGCAGTTAGGCTTGTGACAAAATTTGGCGATCGTCATGATGAAAATAAATAAACATCACGACACATGCCTTTTTAGTATATAGGAAATACGTTATGTTTTAAACTTAAATTAATTGTAACACCTTTGCTCGAGACTATAATACATGATACTGTATTTACTTCTTTAATATTAATGTTCTATAAAAAGTTATAATCGTTTAAAGTTCATAGACAGATTGTCAAAAGTGACAGATGACCTCGTGACTCTTTTTAAATTTAGACATGGCTACTAGGATCCATTGTTTCAAGTTATTAATTTTGCACAGTTTTTATTTTTTTACACAAGAACCACTCACAGTAAAAATATGAGACCCCCAAAAGGCACAACTACACATTATTCCCTGCAACCTAAAAAAAAATTACAACAATACCTTTCATGGTTCAGGCAGTTTGGCTTGTGACAAAGTTTGGCGATCGTCATGATGAAAATAAATGAACATCACGGACACATGCCTTTTAGTATATAGGATATATTGCAAAATGTTTGATATTAGCTAGCTACTAAAATATTTTTATTCTTATACTCTTATAATATACGCATAAATAATAATTTTATAATAGAGATAACATGTGTATATCTCTACTTAGCAGAAAGCTTTAAAATGTACAAGATCAGTAATAACCTTATATGAACTCACATATCATGTATAAAAATACAGAATCAATATGAGGTCTTATTCTAGTTATCCAGCTTAAAAATTTGTTCTCACATGGTGTATATTATTTTAAATGACAAAAATATATAAGCAATATCAATTGGTGTCTAATGAGAAATTTCCACTACTGTGTATCCATGGCACATCAGTAATTTTGATATTATGAATGTATTTATTATTTAAACCCAAAATACTATTGCTCAACCAATAATCCAACCTCTCTTTCCCGTAGGGGTCTCAACCTATTTCTAATGTACTTGAAAATATTTCCCAAATTCATTTCGAAAAACTAACTGATCTACAGTTTAATAAAAATAAAAATAATAAAATATTGTGAAAACATCAAAATAAGTAAATGAAACAAAATGAAATAATGCATGGCATAACAACATAATATACAATGTACATGCTATCACCATTTTGAATAGTTCGGTGAGACATCTGCTGAGCTCGCTCGCTCCACATAGGACATGAGCGCGCTGCTGTCGTTTGGGCCCAAGAACCTCAGTGGCCGTGGTCCAGAAAAGAGACGTCATGAACAGGGATAGCGATAAATTTAACAAGGTAAAAGATGTATTGGCAATAGTATGGTGTTTTAAAATAATTTTAGACTTGTTTGATTATGGTCTAAAAATCTTAATAGGTGTGTTATCAGAATTATCATTATTAATTTCCGCCACCCAAAACATGTAAAGGTTTACACAGATTTTTAGGAATGATCAATTATTATCACAGATTTATTCTTCATTTTGCACCAACACTTTCACCACTTTATGAAATGATATTACACAAGAAACAAAATGACATCTTACACTGGACAGAATCAACACTAAACATTTTTAACAAGGTTATAAATAAAATAACATCTGCTTCTTTCTTAGTTTTCGCAGTAGGTGCTGTCCTACAACAATTTTCTAATAACACTTGGGAACCTCTAGCCTTCTTTTCCAAGAAACTTTTAAAAACCGAAATGAATTATTCAGTCTTTGACAGAGAATTGCTAGCAGCTTTTTTGGTAACAAAACATTTCAGACACTTTGTAGAGGGAAGATCACAAACCATTATCTACTTCTTTATTTGTTAAATCTGAAAGAACCCCTTGACAATTTAGACTACCAGATTACATTGCGCAATTTACATCTGACATTCGATACATTAAAGGCAAAGAAAATATAGTGGCTGATACACTTTCACATTTCGAAACTATTTCTTTACAAGAAATCACACCACAAAAAAAATTATCAAGCACAAATTTCTGATACCGAGCTAAAGAATTTACTCGTAAAAACTGAGAATTCAAAAGTTTCTCTCAAAGAAATGTGTTTACCATTTCTCGAAATCAAACTTTTTTGTGAGATAAGTAAAGGTTCACCAAGACCTTACTTACCTCCGAAATTCCGTCGAGTCATTTTTGATAAATTTCATAATTTATCACATTCCTCTTACAGAGCCTCAAACAAACTTATCTCTTCTAAATATTTTTGGCCGCACATGGCGAAAAATATTTACACGTGGTGCAAACAATGTATCAACTGTCAAAAATCTAAAATTACGAGGCACACTCGATCACAACTTCAACCATTTAAAAACCCAACACGCCGCTTTCAATATATCCACATGGATATTATAGGACCACTTCCAAAAATACATAACTTTTGATACATTTTTACTATAGTTGATAAATTCTCTAGATGGTCGGAAGCATATCCCTTAAAAGAAGCTTCAGTAAATAAAATAGCAAAAGCTTTTTACGAACAATACATACCTAGACTCGGCATACCTCTCACTATTACAACAGATCAAGGAACATCTTTCGAATCCAAACTTTTTAAAGAACTAACAAATCTTTTAGGATCCAGCAGGATTAGAACCACTTCGTATCACCTCAAACCAATGACGCTGTTGAAATTCTTAATAAACAGATTAAAACAGCCATAGTAGCTAAGTTAACAACCAACAATTGGTTAGAACACTTACCTTTAATTTTATTAGGGTTCAGAACCGAAATCAAAGAACCAATACAATGTTCACCTGTAGAACTTGTATACGGAGAAAATTTACGTGTTCTTGGAGAAATTTTCATCCAAATTACATTTCCACAACTCAATGAACACGAATTACTTAGCAATCTAAGAAATACCTTTTCAAACACAACTTACAAAATCCTCGCGAACGTCAAATCACCCCTTTCATACACGCAGACCTTAATACTTGTCAATTCGTTTTCCTACGCGCAGATGGTGCAAGACACAAACTTTCACACACTTACATTGGACCATTTCGTGTGATAGAACCCGCACTCACACAGAGCCTACGTTTATTCACAGTAATATTTTATTTTGTTCAAATTTATATGTAGTAATCTTTGTATTTATATTTATATTTTGTTATGTTATGTTGTTATGTATTTATGAATCGCCAGTTGTTATTTGTATTTTGAAGAGAACATTCATGAAATAATTTGCTCTTCAATCATAATGTTTTAATTTCCTCTTCGACCTTTTGAAATCTGTAAATGATAGTGAAGTGTTTTCATTTAAAACCCTACTATTGTTTCAACCTTGTACATGTGAAAATAATTTTACTTTATGCTCCTTAAATGGACGAAAAAAATATTTTAATAGACTTATGCTGTATTTCTATTGACAACGGAGATACCGAAGACGGGCGTTTCAATGACTCACCCTGTATAAGAATAAAATTAAAAATGAGCGTAAATATAGTTCGAATCCGAGCCCTAAAACTTTTGGGCCTTTGGCTATTGCCTCTTTAGCCTAAGCCAAAGTTCGCCCCTGCCCATAAAATTTGAAGGAAATGAAATCGGAAAAAGAAAAAGAGGACGACCCAGTAAACCTGGAAGCAAGAAGTCGAGGAGAAAACTAGGAAGACACAAGAAAAGTAGCAACAATTATAAAAAGCAGGATAAAATTTTGGATAAGAACACCAGGATTAAGCAAGTAGTTTTAAAAACTAGCAGGTTGTTTAATTAAAAAATGATCTATTCATAAGTTTATAAAATTTGACAAATATATTTTCATTTTCAAGTGATAGACTCGCTAGTCAATTCCTCTTATCTTGCTAATAATGTAAAATAATATACATCTTTGTTACATGCAAAATAAAAAAAAATACAAATGAAGTACCCCCCCGTATGCCTTTGATAAATGTAGTAGCAGATATACATTTTTTGTGTATTTTCGATGAAGTACAAATACTATTCCCATATAACAATTTATGACTGTAAAGTAACTTGAATCAAATTTAAAATTAAAAATTTACTAAACTTACGGACGTCTGAAAACATAAGTTGCATGTTAAAAAAACGGCTGTCAAATCAGTTAGACATGTACATCTGTCTGATACCAACTTTAGTCTTTCTTATAATGGCCTAAAAATTCTCAACAGGATTCTCATTAGAATAAAAATTTAATGCCACATAAAATTATTAAAATATGGTTTGATAATTCCTAATATTAATGACATGTAAAATACTAAAATATTTAATGACAAAAAAGGTTGAAATGTTTATTAAGGCGAGGGAAGGGCAATAAAAGTAATAATTAATATGAATATTGTTAAATAATAAATGTACCCGTTACTCACATTGATTTGCACAAGAGGTAGATTCCCGGTGCTGTAACCAGTAAGCGGGCAACCTGGTTCCATTCTGGGTGTTTCTCTGCTTTAACATTAACCACAAAACTTTTCTATTTAACGTTAAATTATGTTACATATTTAGTTTTAAAATGAGTTTTCATGTAAGCAATTATTCGAGACTTATATTTGTATATTTTTTTTTTTTTTAGAATGAATTTTAATGTGACGTTGTAAATCAGTTTTCTGTATGAATGATTTATTACAAACATTACAATAATGGTCTTTTATATCGAAATGAATTTTCTTGTGCCTTTGTAAATGATGTTTGTATCTGAACGATTTATTACAGACATCACAATGTTGGTCTTTTATATCGAAATGAATTTTCATGTGACGCAGTAAACCATGTTTGTGTTTGAACGATTTACTACAGACATCACAATGATGGTCTTTTATATCGGAATGAATTTTCATGTGACTTTGTAAATGAATTTTCTGTGTGAACGATTTATTACAGACATTACAATGTTGGTCTTTTATATTCAAATGAATTTTCATGTGACGCAGTAAACCATGTTTGTGTTTGAACGATTTGTTACAGACATCACAATGTTGGTCTTTTATGTCTGAATGAATTTTCATGTGACGTTGTAAATTAAATTTCAGTCTGAACGATTTACTGCAGACATCACATTGATGTTCTTTTATGGCGAAATGAGTTTTCATGTGACAATTTAAAACATACTTGAATAAAAATGATTTAAAACAGACATTGCATTTATGTTCTCTTATTCCTAAATGGATTTTCATGTGAGCATTTAAATAAATCTTCAGCTTAAATGATTTACTACAGACGTTGCACTGATAGTCTTTCTTTCCGTGAATTTGTGTATGCTGATCCAATTGACTTCTAAATCTAAATATCTTATGACACAAAGAGCACGACCACGCTTTGTTTACTCGGATGTTCTCTTGTTCTGAACTACGGCTTTTTAACACAGTTTCCAACGTAAATGTTTTAGTGCTTCTATTACCGCGGAAGTCTTTTTGTCCATTATGAGTATATAAATGTTGCCTCAAATTACGCTTTGCTGAAAATCTTTTTTTACAAATACAGCATTGGAATCTTTTTATTCCATTATGCAAAACTATATGTCTGTTCAAATCGTGTTTATGAATAAATATTTGTTTGCATAGAATACACGGTAAATATTTTATCCGGCGATGTACATTTTTCTTACGACGCGATAAATTAGTTTTACCTATGAATAATTTGGTACTAATTTTACTTCGATGTTCTCTTTTATGCATTTTCTTAAAGTTTTTATTACAGAGGGTTCTTTTCTTTGTGTCAATTTGATAACTTTTGCTATAATTTTTGTGAGTTTCTTTTACAACTATTTCTTCGGGCTCAACAGAACTCTTCTCCCACACTTCCTCCCGTGTGTCCGCCCTTGAATTCTCCTCCACTGTTTTGTGTTCTCTTTTATCTTTATCATCACACATTGCATTACTTTCATCGTACTCTGCCTTGCATATATTTTTCATTATATTATTATAAAGTCGTCGGTCTTGTGGCGTTTGTTCTAGTTGTTCTTCCTTAATGGAGATATCTGTGTGCAATGCAGTGTTTAGAGACATTTTGCTTTTATGAAATTTATTCTGTGGCATTATACTTTCTAACAGAACGAATGGATTGAAAAGAACTCTGTATGTGTCTGAGGATGTCCTGTCTACCCGCAGGGCAGGGTTTAGGGATGAATTGTTTATGTGCGGGTGACACTCCAGCCATGTTTCCTCTACAGGTTCTTCCTTAATAGACATCTCTTCTATCTTCTCGGGTTTGGTTTGGAAGTCTTTTTGTTCATTATGTGTATATAAATGTTGTCTCAAAGTATGCTTTTTTAAAAATCTTTTTTTACAAATAAAACATTGAAAATTTTTAATTCCATTATGCAGCACTACATGTCTATTCAAATCGTATTTATGGATAAATATTTGTTTACATAGAACACAGGGTAACTGTTTTATTTGCCTATCTACTTTTTTCTTTTTATTACTGAGGGTACTTTTCTTTGTTTCAATTTGATTATTTTTGCTATAATTTTTGTCATTTTCTTTTAAAATTATTTCTTCGGGTTCAGCGGAACTCTTCTCCCACACTTCCTCTTGTGTGTTCGCCCTTGAATTCTTCTCCTTTGTCTTGTGTTCCCTTTCATCTTTATCATCATTCATTTTATTACTTTCAGCATATTCTTCCTTGCATATGTTTTCCTTTATATAATTATAAAGTCGTCGGTCTTGTCGCGTTTCTTCCAGTTGTTCGTCCTTAATGGACATATCGGTGTGCAATGCAATGTTTATAGACATTTTGCTTTTATGCAATTTATTCTTTGACAATACACTTTCTAACAGAACGAATGGATTGGAAAGAGCCCTGTATGTGTCTGAGGATGTCTCAGCGGAACTCTTCTCCCACACTTCCTCCCGTGTGTCCGCCCTTGAATTCTCCTCCTCTGTCTTGTGTTTTCTTTTATCTTTATCATCACTCATTGTATTACTTTCACCATATTCTTCCTTGTAGATATTTTCGTTTATATTATTATAAAATTCCCGGTCTTGAGGTGTTTGTTCCAGTTGATCTTCCTTAATGGAGATATCTGTGTGCAATGCAATGTGCTGCACGTGTGGGGATGTCCTGTCTACCCGCAAGGCAGGGTTTAGGGATGCGCTGTTTGTGTGCGGGTGACACTCCGGCCATGTTTCCTTCATAGGTTCTTCTTTAATAGACATCTCTTCTACCTTGTCGGGTTGGGTATCAGATGTGTCATTGTGGGCCACAACGGGGGCCCTGTCTGTGTGTAGCGGGGGCCCCGGGGCCCCGCGGGCCCTTATGCTGCTCTCTAGGCGCCGGCTGCTCTCCACACTGGAATGTTTGAATTTGCTGAAGGCGTCGAGGGCCCCCTCACACTCGGAACAGATACGCAGTGGAATACCCAACTTATTAATTGTCTGAAATACAAACTAAGTTTTAATAATATACTCATCAAGCTACCTGTCCATCTTTTAACATAATCACTGTTTAGTTTTAAGACAAACCTTGACATGTTTGATCCACGTGAATAAGGTTGAACATTTCCTCTTACTTTTTTAGACATAGTAGTAGTCTTTATCATTGCGCACAATAAAAAAACTCCAAACAGTTGTCATAGTCATATTGTTTTATTTGAGAGAAGACAGCTGAACTTCTGCAGTGCGTTGTAAATTCTGTGTTCAGGTTAAGGTTGTACATCGAAGAAAACTCAAGTTGTTTGTTAACCTTTCTGTTTATATTAAATCATCCTCAGAAAAGTAGTACAGAGTATTTTGGAAAGTACCTTATTTATATAATTTATATATTACGCAAAATTGAAATATTTACTACTCAATGTGGATAACATATACAGGTGTCCGTTTTAAGAGGCTAACCACTGGGATCTCGAGAACCGTAAGAGATACGAAGTCGATTAAATTAAATTGTATTTGTTTTCTCGAAAAAAATGCATAGGTCACTAGATATGAGCAAAAACTTGATTTTGGCCAATTTACTTTTTGACATAACTTTTTTGTTTCAATTCATACAAGTTTCTAATTTGCAGATTCTACAGACACTTTTTCCGACAGCGGCCCCCAAATTTTTTGTAAGTGGTACACTTTTCGAGAAATTCATACTAACTTTTAATTTTCATATCGGGTTAAAAGTCTTAGTACAGTTAAATATATTTTCCTATGATATAAAACACGTGCATATTAAAATGAAGATAAAATAATAAATTCGAATTTTTTCATTTTATTTATTTCGGTCGAGAGTGCTTTGTATTTTTATTAATTGCCCATTTTAATTATGTTTTTGTTTTCCCAAAAAATGCCTTCAACAAATTTCATCCAGGTCCAAGTACTTCAAATATATTTCAACGAATAGAAAAAATAAACTAATACTTTTACTAGTTGCACATGTTGGTTATGTTTTGTATTAATTAAGTTAGCTTTGTAAATGAATAGTTTTGTCATAATATTGTTATTTTTGTAATTAGTTACGAACTAAGAAAAATATAAAGTACGTTAAAAAACCAGTGTATGTTTTAATTATGTTTACATACATAACAATGTTTTCATTTAATTTTTCGTTTATATTTTTAACATTTGCTGTTAAACTGCCATAATGGAAATTTTTGGATCGGCGGTTGGAATAATACCTTGTCTCAAAATTGAATTTCTATTTGAAATACTTGCTATAAATATTATTTAATATTAAAAAAATATGAGAAACTATACTTAATATTTACAGATGACAATCTGAAGACAAGAAATGAGCAGAACAGATGTTGATACTAGAGTCATCTTTTTCCCTATGTATAACGCAATTTTCCATTTACTTAGTAACTCAATATGCTTGGAGAAATAATGTATGGATATTTTTGCAATAATATAATTACTGCATTGTGATATTGAACAAAATATTTTTAATTTACTAGATATTTTACTTCACGAAAACTAGTTCCCTGATTTAACTACCAATAAACGCGTGAATGTTTTCCCTAGTGCTCGTATTTCAAATTTCGACAACAGATATGAATATAATGAAACACAAGAACTTAAGGGCACGGTAAAATCAAGAACTTGTACTAACAACCGCAATACGCTTCCCCTAGGCGCCACCAGTATTTTTGTATAAGCGATTTTAACCTGATGAGATATCAAACTTTAGTTCCATGCACGGCTGTAGAGCTTTCGTTATACGAACCGAGCACGTTCCGCTAGTTTTAGATTGTTTTAAAGCATATTGAATTTTTGTACAGCATTACAAGGGTTTTTTTTTATATTAGTTACCTATTTTTTTCATGTTTATTTAGTTTAGTATTAAATTTATAAATATATCGTTATAATATCGTAAATATATATATTAGCAAAAGCTGCAAAAGCAAGACATAAAAAAACCTTGAACATAGTTCCACGTAGGTAAAAAACTGTTGTTACAAAATTAAAAATAATGATGAAACACCCAAAAAAATATTGTTGTCCATTTACATATGTAGGTACTTTTAATATTTTTGAGTACATCCATATTTCTGTATTTTATTTATATATTCGGTTTATTAGCCGTATAGTGTTAAAGTGCAAAAATTATATTGAACTACCTATATTTTTAAAATAAAAAAAATATATTGTGGACACCACATGGATTTCCTTGTACGCTAAATTATACACAGTTTTTCTTGCTGGATTTCATTTAAACTTATTTCGCTTGAAAGTGGGATCCTTTTACGTCTAATCTTTCTTTGACTTCCATTCGTTTCATATCTTCGAACTTCAAAATGCATAATTTTCTGAAAATTTTATTGAAATGTTTATCATTATTCCTTATTGCATTGCACAAAATTATTTTATTTGTTCAAAAACTTGTAAAGAAAGAGATGTTATCATTTATTTTGAAAATATTTCTCAGGAATAATAAATCAAATATTTCCTACAAAAATTAGAAGCCAACTAAATTATTGTTTTTATTAAGTTTTTGCCAAAATTATACTGTCTTTTTGAAAAAGTCGATTTGAAAAGAAAATGGAGGTGCATAATTAGAAGTTACAGCAATTCCATAAACAAAATATCAACATTTTACGGCTAATCGTTTTTGAGTTATGCAAAAAATTAAAAAAGATACACTACGAACAAAGTGCTCTTTTGGCACTGCCGATTGCAATAAAAAAAAGAGGGCACAACTAGATGTTATAACAATCTCATATACAAAATTTCAAAATTTTTCGGCTAGCCATTTTTAAGTTATGCGAGATACATACGTATGTACAGACGTCAAACCGAAACTAGTCAAAATGGATTCTTTAAAAAAAATTACAGCAAGTGCTCCAAATGCGCGCCTTGAACTCGTATGCATGCTTGACATTGGTGAATCATAGAATTATATACACGATAAATTACATTTTGATCGTTCCGAATGGCACCAGATGCATTCATAATTCGATCAAGTTACTGTTCGCGCGTGTTTATTTGTACCCTATAAACAATCAAAGGGACAAAAAATTTTAATTAAGACAATTATTTAATTAATAAATAAAATCTAAAAAGTTTTCGTGGCGTGCGGTTGTGCCATATGGTGCGAATGAGTGAAAATAGGAAGGTGAAGAAGATCTGGAAGATGGGAATTGACCAAAAGCGAAAGCGAGGTAGACCATCAAGAACCTGGAACAGTGAAGTGGGGAAAGCATTGACCAGGAGAAACACCAATTGGAAAGATGCAGAAAAACTGGCGCGTGACCGAGGGGCATGGAAACGTTTTCTAGCCCCAAATGCCTCGACACCGTAAGGTATAAGAGGCCTAGGATTAAGTAAGTATAAAATTAATTAATACAAATAAGGTATGACATTTCAATATAAGTCTTTCGAAAGTACTTTGATTAAAAAAATTAGAAAATTTCGTGTTATTTATAGAATATACTTGATTGAATCCGTCGTTGGCACTAGGTGAAACTTTATTATAATAAGGTAGATTAACAACACTCGGCTAAGTTTCACAATTGATATATTTATCTAAAAACCGAAATCGCGATTTAGATAAATATATCAATTGTGAAACTTAGCCGAGTGTTGTTAATCTACCTTATTATTTATAGAACTTCAATCTCTTGTATTTTGGGAACTAGAAGGAATAGGTCCTATGTTCATATGACATTTTTTGGCTGAAAATATTTAATCGACCTTTTTGTATACACATATTTTTTAATACTTATTGTAGTGTAGAGAAACATAAATTATCTATGATGAGTGAACAATAGGTCAAAAATGTATCAAATGTAGAAGGCAATCGAATTGTAGAAATTAATTATATCGCACAAAAATTAGTAACACTGCACAATTTTTTTTAATTTTCTTCTGATCTTTATAATTACGTTTATATATAACTTCTAGCTAAAGAGATAAAAATATAATTTATAATAATTTTACATATCGTTCAGGTTGAGGAATTCTGGTAAAACAGATGTTATTCATATGATCACAAAATTAGATATATGATGTCAAATTTGATGTAAGTAAGTTTAAAAGATAAAAAAAGTAAATATGAAGTAGTTTTATTGTAAAATTAAGGAACGGTGGAAGAAATATATAAGGAATACATTTGCATGCGTGAATCAAGATAAGTTCGGTTCCGGTTTTAGTAACTCCAAAAATAGATTTTTTTTGTTTTATAGATTTTATGAAAGAAATTTTACGTATGAAATGAATTAAAAATATTGTGAACTGCAATAACAAACTTATTTTAAAACTACAAATTGAATGTATTGAAAAACGTATATAGAATATACTACTACAGAGGCGGGAGGTAATGTGTTGGACACATCAGATTTTTTTCTTAGATTTAATGTTTTATATAACATATTTTAATTTCAAGTAAAACCATTCAGTAATTTCCCGAATAGTTATTATTTATAATTATGTGAAATAAACAATTATTATGATAAAATATACAATGGGGAAGTTTAGCGTATTTTTTTTATTTTTTATTTTATCAAGATTGCCCTCAAAAGTGATATTCTACATTTTATTTCAACAAAAGATGCCCAGATTTCTCAAAAAATGAAATTTTATACAAAAATGACGTCAGTCTGGCTCGCGGAGAACGTATCGCCTATCTTAACCAGCGCGCGCTGGGTTCCCATGGCAACAGAGAAGCGTGTGGTGTGATGCCTCAAAATACAACCTACGTTCAAAAAGTCAGGTCTCACCATCCCTTCTGCGCAAGCGCATAATTCACTTGTGACGTCAGAGTGGCTCCAAGATAAATCATTAATTATAAATAATTAGCAACATAATTTTAAGTTTCAATTACATTTTAAGTTATGATTATCCATATACTTACAACTAAAACATATTTCACATGTAATTTCAACCACGCTAAACTTCCCCATTATAAATGTATGGGCTTAAATTATAATATATAAAGAATAATATAGGTAATTTTTTTAATCACTTACTTTAAAAGTAAAATTAAGTAAAATAAGCATGTAAGAAAAAAACTGTATAAAATGCTGATCATTTTGAATATGTATTAGCATTACTAAAAATTAAAATGTATTACATACCTTTGTTTTTACATATGTTAAAGAAGAATGAATGTCCAGGCTTTAATGTGATGTATGTATTTTAAAATCGAACGCCTACTATAAAAGTTATTGATTTTTATTTCCGACTGACTATTATTTCTCCGATAGTAATCAACATATTAGAATCTTTATTTGTAGTTTCAGTACACATGTTGCCAAAGATTATCTAACTCGCTTGTATATTCAGAGTAGAAAATTTAACAATGTAGATAAATAAAAATTATTTTATGTTCTATTGATTGTTATATTATTATTCATCGTTGTATTGATAAATACATGTGTTTAAATAAATTATAATATCTGATTATTTTGTTGGTTTCGATTAAACATGAAACAGTAATGATAACAGTATAATACTATAATTCCAAATTTTGATTGCTAGGTACGCTTTAAAAACTTAAATTTTACGTATCTATTATTTTTTTTTGTATTCTTTTTGGTATATGTCTTGCTTTTCTAGCGCGACATACAGTTTTGATAACTGTGTGCGCGCCAGAGCTAGGTGCGGTGAAACGCTGAACTAATTTTACATTATAGTCTTATGGAGAAATCCAATCTCGATAAGTTTAAGACGTACTAGACAAAAATAATAAACGAACTTTAAATAATATTTTAGAATATTGTGCACAATTACACCTTTATTTATTTTTGAGAAACTTGGTGAGATTGAAAATATATACATTTTACCGCGCCCTTAAAAAAACTACGCTAAAAATATTGTCGATCAAACGAGTTGTCGATTGGACGACATGGTCTTATATGAACTCTTAACCTAACCTCATTTATGCACCATTTACCAACATCATATCAGATAATATGTAAGTAAGAAATGGATAATTGCTCTATATATGTAAAGTAAAGTTTAATCAGACTTACAATTTCAGGAATAAGATACTCTACTTCGGACACTATTCTGTCGTCCACAGGGACACAGTGGTAGTCCTTCGTGCACATAAAACACAAATCCATTATACTGTTTATATTTACAATTTGTGCGAACTATATATTTAAAACTTTGTACTAAAAAACAACGCGAGGTTAGGATATTACCAACAGGATTATACACAAATATGTCAAAACAGAACTATTCTGAATAGCTTCGCCTGGTTGAGGTTGTCAATACACAAATAGTACTATAGATGGCAATTGCATCATTTACAAAGAGAATAACAATACAGAACAATGTACATTCGTAAGAAAAATTACAGTTATTTGTCTTACTACGATATTTACTTTATTTAAACGGTTAACTATATGATTGAAAGATGTAGAAGAATATGGAATAATTCATTATATATTTTAATAAAAACGAAACTATAATAAATATATCAAAGAAGTTCAAGATATTGGTAAAATATCCGATCGTGCAAAACGGTATATATTCGTTTTATAATGAATAAGTTCATTTTTTATGATAATGTTACACGAATACTAAATTTCTATCAAACAGAACAGAAAATTTAAATTTAGGTATTCTGTTTTGCTGAAAAGAGTTGATTAGATTTTGATTATAATTGGTCAATCAATAGTGCAGCTTTAAACAATATTTCATGCAAAAGAATAACTAAATATAAATTCTCCTTCAACTTTTCATAGGCATTTAATATGGGAAACAGTTTTTGGTAAATAAAAACTGTCCGGCTAACAATTAAGTCACCATATTGTACAGGTCAATACTATATGTATTCCTACATCTTACTTAATACAGATTCCTTCATTTTAATAGCAGTTGTCAATTATTGATTATGCATTTTAATTCTTTCTTGCAAATTTTACTAAATTATGCTATTAAAATGAAGTAAGTATTAAATAACATGTAGTATTGTCCTGTACAATATGGTGACTTAGTTTTATTTGGTTCATCTGGTTTTTTTGTCTGATATTACTAAAATAAAAATATTTATACGAATGAAAAACTTGTTTCCTTAATAAGATGATTTTATGGTGGTAATAGTTCCCACAAAGTGCGTGATTTATTTTCCGTAAAGTTTATGGATCAATCGATTACCAGTGCAACTACTTTTGCTAAATTGGTACATACATAATATTAAAAATAAATCGTATTATTATTATAAAATACAGTGTTACCAAGAGGTTTGGTTTCATGAACAGTTCGTCTCATGTGGAAATAAACTGGCGCGAAAGACGCATTTTCCTACATGTGTTGAGCAACCTATATGGAATGTGCGGCGAAAGAGTTGGCCTCTGGCGGAAAATATACAAACTAATATTAATGAGTATAAGTTTATTCTTAGTACAGTAGAAGTAGATGTATATAAAACCGACTTATGCGGATTTTACAACCTTTTATGGAAGGTTGGGAAGCTTTCTTCTCGTCACAGGATAGATATTTGCGATTCCGTTTTTTCGACGTCCACGGCTGATCTTCTGCTAGATGTTGAAATATTTCTTCCGAATGTTGTTTTCAGCATGACTTACGTCCACAAAATTATATTCCCAGGATCTCCAAATATTCGTATTTACAATTTTAGGCACACACTGCTGTAAGACGAGCGTGTGGACGTATTTTATTTATTTAAAAAATAAGTAAATGTTTCTTTTTACTTACCTCTGTAGCAGTGGCTTCTCAGCAACAGCAACTACACTTACACTTAGCGAGAAGAGGAATTATACGAGTTAAAGAAATAAGTTTTATAATTTAATAAACAAAGATATGTATATATTAATAAAAATAACGATAAAAATTACGAAAAGGAATATTACATATAAAATACAATGGAAATCTAAAATAAATGTTCCTCCCGCTACGATGGCTAAGTTCTCAAATAAAATAACAATAAAATTTAAAAAAAAAACAAAGATTCTAACGACGCGAATTCGTAATGCTTCTTCTAGTTTCCCCGACCGAAATCAGACTAATTGGTGTCTAATGATAAATTTCCACTGCTGTGTATCCATGGCACATCAGTAATTTTGATATTATGAATGTATTTATTATTTAAACCCAAAATACTATTGCTCAACCAATAATCTAACCTCTCTTTCCCGTAGGAGTCTCAACCTATTTCCAAATAAAATAAAATAATAAAATATTGTGAAAACATCAAAATAAGTAAATAAAATAAAATGAAGTAATACATAGCGTAACAGAATATACAATGTATATTCTATCACCATTCTAACCACCATTTTGAATAATTCGGTGAGCTCGCTCGCTCCACATAGGGCACGAGCGCACTGCTGTCGTTTGGGCCCAAGAAACTCACTGGCCGTGGTCCAGAAAAGAGCGGGAACTTTAATTAGAAGTCATGAACACGTATAGCGATAAATTTAACGAAGGAAAAGATGAATTGGCACTAGTATGGTGTTTTAAAATAATTTTAGACTTGTTTGATTAAAAATCTAAAAACTCTTAATAGGTGTATTATCAGAATTACGATTATTAATTTCCGCCACCCAAAACATGTAAAGGTTCACACAGATTTTTAGAAATGATCAATTATTATCACAGATTTATTCCCTATTTTGCACCAATACTTTCACTACTTTATGAAATGATATTACACAAGAAACAAAATGATATCTTACACTGGACAGAATCAACACTACACATTTTTAATTTAGACAACTAGATTACATTGCGCAATTTACATCTGATATTCGATACATTAAAGGCAAAGAAAATATAGTGGCTGACACACATTTACGTATCAAAACTATTTCTTTACAAGAAATCACACCAGAAAAAAAAATTATCAAGCACAAATTTCTGATACCGAGCTAAAGAATTTACTCGTAAAAACTGAGAATTCAAAAGTTTCTCTCAAAGAAGTGTGTTTACCATTTCTCGACATCAAACTTTTTTGTGAGATAAGGAAAGGTTCACCAAGACCTTACTTACCTCCGAAATTCCGTCGAGTCATTTTTGATAAATTTCATAATTTGTCACATTCCTCTTACAGAGCCTCAAACAAACTTATCTTTTCTAAATATTGTTTGCCACACATGGCGAAAAATATTTATAAGTGGTGCAAACAATGTATCAACTGTCAAAAATGTAAAATTACGAGGCACACTCGATCACAACTTCAACCATTTAAAAACCCAACACGTCGCTTTTAACATATTCACATGGATATTATAGGACCACTTCCAAAAATACATAACTTGCGATACATTTTACTATAGTTGATAGATTCTCTAAATGGTTGGAAGCATATCCTTTAAAAGAAGCTTCAGCAATTAAAATAGCAAAAACTGTTTACGAACAATACATACCTAGATTCGGCATACCTCTCACTATTACAACAGACCAAGGAACACCTTTCGAATCCAAACGTTTTAAAGAACTAACAAATCTTCTAGCATCCACCAGGATTAGAACCACTTCTTATCACCCTCAAAGCAATGGCGCAGTTGAAATACTTAATAAACAGATTAAAACAGCCATAGTAGCTAAGTTAACAACCAACAATTGGTTACAACACTTACCTTTAATTTGATTAGGGTTCAGAACCGCAATCAAAGAACCAATACAATGTTCACCTGCAGAACTTGTATACGGAGAAAATTTACGTATTCCTTGAGAAATTTTTATCCAAACTACATTTCCACAACTCAATGAACACAAATTACTTAGCAATCTAACAAATACCGTTTCAAACACAACTTACAAAAATCCTCGCGAACGTCAAATCACCCCTTTCATACACGCAGACCTTAATACTTGTGTTATATATTTTTCATAATAAATACACAATTTAGTTTTACTAAATTAACATTTATTTTTTTATTTTCATAATAATTAACACTTTTCATTTATTTATTTATATATATTACAAAAACATTTCCAAAGCCCACCAATATATAATAATTCTCCCAGACGTGATATACACTTTTTTTTTTAATATGTAATTATTGAACTACTCATAATTTAGCCTTACAACTGGTTTCTTTGCTCTTTTTGATCGCCGTAGTTGAAGATCTTAACTAGGAGCAGAAACTGGAGGTGAGACTTGTCTAGGTGGAACTATTCGAACTGGAGTTGGTGTTGGAGTTGCTGTATGTTCTACAACTGTATCTGGCTGTTTAACTGCGGGAGTAGATGACTGTAGTAGATCACGAGATTTTACAAACATATTATTATTCCTAGTACTGATTTCTTCATTTCGTTGTGGTGTTAGAGTAATCGTTATGGGGACAGGTGATTGCTTATTCTTTTCGTTTGATCTTTTTGTCAAATCTGGTGGGACTTCTGTTCTATTTAATTGTTCTATATGTCGTTTTACCGTATATCCTTCATCTAATTCAATTAGATAGTGTAAATGACCCAGAATGTCTACAATGGTACCATAATTTCATTTTGACAAATTCGAATAATTTCGTACCTGTACTCTTTCTCCCAGACGTAATTTCTTTGATTGAGGTAATGTTTGTTGAAGTAATGTCTTTGGTTTTGTTTGTAAATTTTTAAATTTTAGTAAGTCTAATCTAGTGCGCATAATCCTATGGAGGAATAGTTCTGCAGGTGATTTCTCCCCATAGGACAGTGGTGTTGCTCGATAGTAAAATAGAATTTTGTTCAGCTTTTCTTTAATAGATCCTGGTTCGGAAATTGATGATTTCAGTTTCCTTTTAGAAGTTTGGACATATCTTTCTGCCTGACCATTTGTTGCTGGATGTCCGGGGGCAATTGTTTTATGACGAATCCCGTTCCTTCTGCAGAAGATTTGAAATTCTTCTGACGTAAAAATTGATGCATTATCGCTTACTAAAACACAAGGAATTCCATGACGACTGAATAATTCTTGCAGCATGCAAATTGTTGAGTCTGAGGTTGGAGCTGACTTAGTCATAAGTATTTCTGGCCACTTGGACAAGCTGTCGACTACTATCAGAAATTGATATCCTAAGAATGGGCCTGCATAATCAATATGAATTCGTTCCCAATTATTTTGTGGTGGTTCCCACATATGTGGAGGTACTTTTTGAGGATTATTTCTAAGGTCCGAACATACCTTACAAGACATAGCGACGCCTTCAATATCCTTATCGATGTTCTTCCAGTAGCAATAACGCCTTGCTAGAGATTTCATACGAACTATTCCCTGGTGAGTCGTGTGTAATTCACGCAATATGTGTGGTTGTAAAGTTTTTGGGATGACAACTCGATCTCCTCGAAAAATTACCCCATCATGAATACTGTATTCGGTAGATGATGATGAATCTTTCAGTAAATCTGATTTTAGTGCCTGTAATATAAAATCTTTGTCGGTTTCGTCACGAACTGTTTCATGGGTTATTTCATCAGTCGAAATATGTGCAATTGTTATTTTACATATATGGTAATCTTCATCCGTGTCTGGAAGTGTCGACAAAGGAGCACGTGATAGATAATCTGCGTTTGCATGTTCCTCTGATCGTCTGTATTTTATTTCATAATTGAAGCCTGTTAAAAACATTCCATATCTTAATAAGTAGTAGGGTTAAAAATATGCGAAAGCGGTTTGTTATCTGTTATAAGGGTGAATTTCCTTCCATACACATATGGATAAAATTTATGTAGTGCCTAATATATTCCTGTTGCTTCCTTATCTAATTGTGAATATTTTTTTTCAGCGGAAGTTAGCGAACGAGAGGCAAATGCTATCGGTCGTTCAGAACCGTCAATTTCATGCGATAAAATGGCTGATAATCCTACTGGGCTAACATCTGTTGATAAAATTAGAGGAAAATCTGGGTTGTATCTGACTAAAACCGTATCACTTGTAATTGCTTCTTTAATTTTTGCAAATGCAGCTTCACGTTCAGGAGTCCATTTAAAAGGATGATTTTTCTTTAGAAGATTGTATATTGGGAACATTATGGTAGATACATTTGCTATAAATTTTGAGTAATACGAGACATATCCGAGAAGAGTTCGAACCTCTTCTATGTTTCTGGGTCTTGGAGCATTTCTTACAGCTTCAACTTTTTCTGGGGATTTTCGAATTCCGTTTTCATTAACTATATGGCCCAAATATTTAATATCAGGGACAAAAAATGTACTTTTGGATTTGTTGACATGAAGTTCAAATTGTTTTAGTCGTGATAGACATGATTCTAATCTTGAATGACTTGTATAATTGAACCCCAAATTACTATGTCATCAAAATATGCTAATGTTCCTTGTAGGCCCTGAAGAACTGAATCCATAAATTTGTGAAATTCGCTTGGTGCTGTCTTGATTCCAAAAGATAATCTTTTCATGAGGTAAGTTCCGCGATGTGTGGAGATGGCTTGAAGTTTCTGCCCTTCTTCATCAACTGGTATGTGAAGATATGCCTTATGTATATCTAAAACACAAAAAAAATTTCCTCCTCTAATGTTATTTAAAACATCATCAATTAATGGAATAGGATATCTTGAATCTTCTAAATATTGATTTACAGTGACTTTGTAGTCAACGCATAATGGCTTCCCCATTGAGCATAATCGACTTTTTCAATTATACCATCTGCTTCTAATTTGTTCAGTTCTTCATTCACTTTATTTGTACGGTACAGGACGGAATTTCAAAAAGATTAGTTTTGTATTTTCATTTTTTAATTTCAGTGAACAAGTATAGTTTGGAATTTTGCCTACTTTTTCTTTAAATATTTCCGCGTATTTTTCTATAATTTGTTTTCTTAGTTCTTGGATTTGTTCATTTGAAATTTGGTGCACACGCTTTTGATTATTTGAATAAATATTGATTTTAAAACGATGTAGCCATGCTCGACCAAGTAATGGAGATGCCGAATTGGATACTATGTATAACTCTTCTTCTGATTTCATGTTCTGATATTCAACTGGAACTTTAGCTACACCAAGTGGAGAAAATCGTTCTCCCGTGTACTTTTCGAAATCGGATTTGCTAATTAGTGACACTGGACTTCCTGTATCAGCTTCGAATTCTTGTATTTTTGAGCCAATTTTTATTGAGATCATAAATTTTTCATCATTTGATGTCAGTGTGCATTTGTTAATTCTTATTACTTGATTTATACAAAAGGGGTCTTGATTAATGTTGGATTGTAAATCTTCAATTTGATTTTCAGAATCTTCAGCATCAATGTTCTTAACTTTATTAGGGTTTGAATTTCTGAAATTTGATTTGTTTTTAGTTAGGGTGAATATACAGACCTTTGCGACATGTCCGATTTTTTCGCAGGATAAACAACTTAGAGTATTTCTATTTCTGTGACAATCTTGCGTAGCATGATTATTATAACCACATCAGGCATAATCCATTTATTCCAAGTTCATAATAATTTAAACGTGTGCGTGGCATTGAATTTCGTTATGAAAAATTAGATTTACTTGCTGGATGAGACTGGGAAGCACGTATTTTGTTGACAGATGAATCTGCTGATAAGACTATGTTTCCTTTTTTTGATGTTTCTAGAGCAAGAGCAATATCTGTAGCACGATCAAATGTGAGATTTTCTTCTTGTAATAATTTTTCACGAATTTCTCCATCCGATATTCCTCTTATAAATTGTGCACGTAGAAATTTATGAGCAATGGACTTTTTACATTCTTCAGATGTACATATAAAATCACATGATGTTGTTAATTTGCGTAAAGCTACAATATATTGAGATATGCTTTCATTTGGCGATTGCGTTCTAGAGAGAAAATTATGCTGTTCAATATAAACGTTTGGTTTCGAGCATAGATGCTTCTCTATTAGCTTAATTAATTCTGAATACTTTTTATCGGTTGGAGATTCAGGAGAGAGCAAATTTACACGAAGTTGATATTATTTGGATCCAATACAATTTATGAGGATACGTGCTTTTGTCTTTTCTGTTTCGACTGTCGTGCCTGTTATTAATTTTAATGCGAATAGATTCTCAAGACGTTGACGGTAACTAGTAAATTCTTCTTTGGTTTCGTCGAAACTTTCAAAAGATAAAGTTTGTATTGCTGCTCTTCCAGTTATGTCAGGTTCAGTAGAGTTTACAAGGGAAGCACTTGATTCTAGACGTTCTAGTAATTTACTTTGCTGCTGAATGAATTGAGACAATAATTGAGATAGATCTGCCATTTTGACATGTGTCACTTTTTATGTTTATGTATTTTGAGACTTTATAATTCTTTCTTTTACCAATTTAATCCTCGTCGCCAATTTGTTATATATTTTTCATAATAAATACACAATTTAGTTTTACTAAATTAACATTTATTTTTTATTTTCATAATAATTAACACTTTTCATTTATTTATTTATATATATTACAAAAACATTTCCAAAGCCCACCAATATATAATAACTTGTCAATTCGTTTTCCTACGCGCAGATGGTGCAAGACACAAACCTTCACACACTTACATTGGACCATTTCGTGTGATAGAGCGCCGAGACAAATATTTCATTATTGAAAACAATAATTCCCTTCAAACAGTCTCCACTGACAGACTGAAACCGGCGTACATGGCTCCGGTGGAGTACGAAACAAGGCAGGAAGTACGTTAAAAGTTTCTGGTGGTAGAACCCGCGCTCACACAGAGCCTACGTTTATTTACAGTTATATTTTATTTTGTTCAAATTTATCTGTAGTAATCTTTGTATTTATATTTTTATTTTGTTATGTTATGTTGTTATGTATTTATGAATCGCCAGTTGTTATTTGTATTTTGAAGAGAACAGTCATTAAATCATTTGCTCTTCAATCATAATGTTTTAATTTCCTCTTCGACCTTTTGAAATCTGTAAATGATAGTGAAGTGTTTTCATTTACAACCCTACTATTGGTTCAACCCTGTATATGTGAAAATAATTTTACGGTATGCTCCCTGAATGGACGAATAAATTATTTTAATAGACTTATGCTGTATTTCGAACGACAACAGAGATACCGAAGACGGGCGTTTCGATGACTCACCCTGTATAAGAATAAAATTAAAAATGAGCGTAAATATAGTTCAAATTCGAGCCATAGAACTTTTGGGCCTTAGGCTATTGCCTCTTTAGCCTAAGTCAAAGTTCGCCCCTGCTCATAGAGTTCGAAGGAAAAGAAATCGGAAAAAGAAAAAGAGGACAACCCAGTAAACCTGGAAACAAGAAGTCGAGGAGAAAACTAGGAAGACACAAGAAAAGTAGCAACAAATACAGAAAGCAGGATAAAATTTTAGATAAGAACACCAGGATTAAGTCAGTAGTTTTAAAAACTACCAGATTGTGTAATTAAAAGAATGATTTATTCATAGGTTTATAAAATTTATTTTCATTTTCAAGTGACAGACTCGCTAGTCAATTCCTCTTATCTTGCTAATAATGTAAAATAATACACATCTTTGTTACATGCAAATTAAAAAAAATACAAGTGCAGTACCCTCCGTTTACCGCTGATAAATGTAATTGCAGCTATAACTTTTTTGTGTATTTTCGATAAAATTCAAATACCATTCCCATATAACAATTTTTGATTGTAAAGTAACTTGAATCAAATTTAAAATTCAAAATTTACTAAACTTACGGACGTCTGATAACATAAGTTGCATGTTAGAGAAACAGCTATCAAATCAGTTAGACATGTGCATCTGTCTGATACCAGCTTTAGTCTTTCTTATTATAGCCAACAAATTCTCAACAGGATTCTCATCAGAATAAAAATAAATGCCACATAAAACGAATAAAATATGGTTTGATAATTCCTAATATTAATTACATGTAAAATACTAAAATATTTAATGTCAACGAAGATCGAAATGTTTATTAAGGCGACGGAAGGGCAATAAATATAATAATTAATATTAATATTGTTAAATAATAAATGTACCTGTTACTCACATTTATTTGCACAAAAGGTAGATTCCCGGTGCTGTAACCAGTAAGCGAGCAACCTGATTCCTTTCTGTGTGTTTGGCACAAGACTTTTCTGTTAAACATTAAATTTTGTAACATATTCAGTTTTAAAATGAGTTTTCATGTGAGCAAGTAATCGAGACTTATATTTATATTATTTACTTTTTTTTAGAGTGAATTTTCATGTGACGTTTTAAATGAGGTTTCTCTCTAAACGATTTATTACAGACATCATAATGATGGTCTTTTATATCGAAATGAATTTTCATATGACTTTTTACATGAGATTTCTGTCTAAACGATTTACTACAGACAGCACAATGTTGGTCTTTTATATTGGAATGAATTTTCATGTGACGCACTAAATCATTTTTTTTCTGAACGGTTTATTACAGACGTCACAATGTTGGTCTTTTATATCGGCATGAATTTTCATGTGAGCATTTAAAACATGCATATGTGTAAATGGTTTACTACAGACGTTGCACTGATGGTCTTTTATTCCGGAATGAATTTTCATATGACGGCGTAAATAAGATTTATATCTGAACAATTTACTACAGACGTCACACTGATACTCTCTAGTAGCTCAATGAATTTTCATATGTGAGCGTAAATAAGATTTCTGGAAAAATAATTTACTACAGACTTTACAATCAAAACTTCCAGAATGTACTTTCATGTGTTTTGACAAATATAACTTCCGAGTAAACGATTTATTGCAGATTTCACAGCAATACTCTTCTTTGTTTACTCGAATGCTCTCTTGTTCTGTACTGCGGCTTTTTAACTCATTTTCCGACGTAAATGTTTTAGTGCATGTATTACCGCGGAAGTCTTTTTGTCCATTATGAGTATATAAATGTTGTCTCAAATTATGCTTTTCAAAAAATCTGTTTTTACAAATAAAACATTGAAAATTTTTAATTCCATTATGCAACACTACATGTCTATTCAAATCGTATTTATGGATAAATATTTTCTTGCATAGAACACACGGTAACTGTTTTATTCGCCTATGTACTTTTTTCTTATGACGCGATAAATTAGTTTTACGTCCGATTAATTTCTTACTAATATTACTTCGATGTTCATTTTTATTCATTTTATTTACTGTACTGTTCTTTAGTTCAATTTGATTATTTTTGCTACAATTTTTGTCATTTTCTTTTACAACTGTTTCTTTGGGCTCAGCGGAACTCTTCTCCCACACTTTCTCCCGTATGTCCGCCCTTGAATTCTCCTCCTCTGTCTTGTGTTCTCTTTTATCTTTATCATCACTCATTGTATTACTTTTACCATATTCTTCCTTGCAGATATTTTCCTTTATATTATTATAAAATTCTCGGTCTTGTGGTGTTTGTTCCAGTTGATCTTCCTTAATTGAGATATCTGTGTGCAATGCAGTGTTTAGAGACATTTTGCTTTTATGCAATTTATTCTGTGGGAATACACTTTCTAACAGAACGAATGGATTGGGAAGAGCCTTGTATGTGTCTGAGGATGTCCTGTCTACCTGCAAGGCAGGGTTTAGGGATGCGCTGTTTATCTGCGGGTGACACTCCGGCCATGTTTCCTTCATAGGTTCTTCTTTAATAGACATTTCTTCTATCTTCTCGGGTTTGGTACCAGATGTGTCATATTGGCCCACAACGGGGGCCCTGCCTGTGTGTAGCGGGGGCTCCGGGGCCCTGATGCTGCTCTCTAGGCGCCGGCTGCTCTCCACACTGGAATGTTTGAATTTGCTGAAGGCGTCGAGGGCCCCCTCACACACGGAACAGATAGTGGAATACCCAACTTGATAATTGTCTGAAATGTAAAATCTATTCTTATAATAAGCTAATACAATGTAGCAAGAAGCTAATTTTATTCTCGTATTTAGAATAGTGATAGCCAAATAGATATACAGTAAAATGTTTATTTTTTTTATTCTTTAACGGTTACACAGCCTATTTTGAGCTGCATATGAAAATTGAAAGTTTATATCAATTTCTCAAAAACGGTATGAAAAATAAAAATTTGGAGCACTGCGGTGAATTCTTCGTTAAAAAATGTCTCAATGATGTGCAAGTTAAAATATTTTTTTGTATTGAAATAAAAAAGTTATACGCAAAAAAGATAATAATTTTTTTTATATTTTTTGTTCACATCTAGTCACCTATGCATTTTTTTGGGAAAAACAAAAGCATGTAGTTAATGACACACAAATGAGGTAACTTTTGTCTAATTTAGCCGACTTTGGATCTGTTATAGTTCTCGAAATCCCCGTGCTTGAACAGTGTCATTGGTCACTTGTATAAATCAATATATAAATATTATTTTTTTTATAATAGTTCAATAATTATTATTCGCTGATAGGGTAAGTCCATTTCTACATAATATTTCTTTCTTTGTTTTCCTGTATATATCAGAAATTCAAATCCCCTGTGTGGTAAAAATATAGTCGATCAAGCGACTTGTCGATTGTAGAACATCTTCATGTTCTCCCTTTACCTAACCTCACTTTTGCACCATTTAATCAACGACAAAATATAAATAGACAAAGCATTGCCTATTCTTCCGTAATGAATGTTTTGTTTTCGGTAAGCCAGAAAAAGAAAATAAAGATAGATATATTTTTTTTTTTTGTATCTCCTAAGAATTTTACAATCTATCTAAATATAAGATAATAAGTAAAAATATAACAGCAAATGAATTACATGAGGAGCATTTGTCCACTGACAAAAACTCGAAATATTAACTATATAATGTTAGTTAAATCTATCTACTAAATCTAATGGTTTAAAACGTTTTAATCGTCGTATGTCCTCACTGCTGTCTAACAATTTCACTGCACTTGTGTTTGGGTGGGCTTCAAGTCTTTTAAGATATTTGGTACTAAATTGTTCGATTGTTTCTTTCACTGTACACATGTTGAGGTCTCTGTGGATGTTTACATTTGGCACATACCAAGGAGCATTTGTAATTGTTCGGAGGCACTTAGATTGAAAGCGTTGAAGTATTTCAATATTGGAGTTGCTTGCTGTTCCCCAGAGTTGTATTCCATACGTCCAGACTGGTTTAAAGATGCTTTTATATATCAGTAGTTTGTTTTCCAGTGACAGTTTGGAAGTTCTACCTAATAGCCAATAGTGCTGCCTGAATTTTAGTCCCAGTTGTTTTCTTTTTGAGAAGATGTGTTTACGCCATGTTAGTCTTCTATCAAGATGTATTCCTAGATATCTTGTTTCTTCAGTTTGCGGTAGCGGTTGGTTATTGAGTGTTACCACAGGACACGTACTTTTATTCAAGCTAAAGGTTACATGGACTGATTTGGTTTCGTTGGCTTTTATTCTCCAGATTTTTAACCACTTCTCGATTTTTTTAAGCTGTATTTGAAGAAAATGTGAGGCCTCTGCTGAATTTTTATGACAAGCTAGGATTGCTGTGTCATCAGCAAATGTGGCAACTGTAGAATTTGGAGTTGTTGGAATATCAGCCGTGTAAATGAGGTAGAGAATAGGTCCAAGAACACTACCTTGGGGTACTCCTGATTTGATTGGGTATAATGGACTACATTCTTCTTTGTATTTTACTGTAAAATATCTGTTTGTTAGATAGGATTCTAGGATTTGATAGAAGGTATGAGGGATGTTACTTTTTAATTTATATAGCAGGCCAATATGCCACACTTTATCGAACGCTTGCGAAACATCTATAAAAGCTGCTGAACAGTAGTGTTTTCTTTCAAATGTTTTGTTTATTACGTCGACTACTCTATGAACCTGCTCAATAGTTGAGTGTTGTTTTCGGAAGCCAAACTGATGATCAGGAATTAATTTTCTTCGCATAAGTATGGGCTCCAGTCTTGTGATGAAAAGTTTTTCAAATACTTTTGAAAGTACAGGTAGTAAACTTATTGGACGATAGGACGATGTTTCCTCAGCGGGTTTCCCTGGTTTGTGTATAAGAATAATTTGAGCTACTTTCCATTGTGATGGAAAAACTCCAAGTCTTAAGATTGTGTTAAATATATAAGTTATAAGAATGATTGCTTTAAATGGGAGTTGTCTTAAAATTTTTCCAGAGATTAAATCGTATCCGGGAGTTTTTTTTGGATTTATATGTTTGCATATTATCTCGAGAACATCCTTCGGTTTAAAATGTCGTATAGGATAATCCAACTGAAAGGGATGTTCTAACGTGCTGTATATGAATTGTTCATCTTCTGGTGGTATCGAGGGTGGAAAAGGTTGGAATACTTTTGTTAGGTGATTTGCAAAGGCTAGAGCTTTGTCAGAGTCAGTCCTTGCCCATAGTCCGCCTTCTTTCCTAATAGGTGGAATGTGTTGTTGGGGCTGTTTGATTTTTTTCGTTGCTTTCCATAATGAGTAGTCACTTGCTTCTGTTGCTGATAAATTCTCAAGATAGTTTTGAATTGTTTCATTTTTTTCTTGTTGCAATATTTTTTTCAAGTCTTTGGTGGCTTTATTTAATTTACTTTTTACTTGGGGGTCTCGAGTTGTCTGCCAGATTCTTCTAATTTTCCGTTTATGGGCTATTAAATGTTTGATGTACGCTGGTATGTTTGTTACAGTATTACAAGATTTTTGTATTGGGGTCGATTGCCAAGTAGATTCCTGAATTGATTTTGTTAAATGTTCTACAGTATTATCTAAGTCTTCTTGAGATTTTAAGCTAACATTTAACGAGATTTTACTTTCTAGTATGTTCCTGAATTTGTGCCAATTCGTTTTTTTATTACAGAGAGAGGCGGGTTTATCTACTTTTGGTATTTGTGTACTGAATATTAGAATTACGGGTGAGTGGTCTGATGATAAATCTACGCAGGATTCTACTTTAAAATATTTTTCTGATTTTCCACTGACTATGAAAAAGTCAAGTAGATCAGGTATTTTATTTGGGTCAGTCGGCCAGTAGGTTGGTTCTCCAGTTGAAAGGGTTATGTAATGTTTATTTTGGATAGTTTTGAGTAATTCTCTTCCTCTTGGTGTAATGAGTCTCGATCCCCAAATTTGGTGTTTAGCATTGTAATCTCCACCAGCAATGAATTTATTTCCCAATGTATTAAAAAAGGTAGTACATTCTTCGTTTTTAATTATATGTTTCGGTGGCATATAAATTGCTGACACTACAAAAGATTCCGATAGCGTTTCAATTTTTATATTTGTGGCTTGCAGATATTCTTTCTGGTATTTTACAAGTTCATAATGTTTAATTGAATTTTTTACAATAATTGCAGTTCCACCATGAGCCGTTCCGTCAGGATGATTTGTTGAATATATTGAATAATTTGGTATTTTAAGGTAGTTTTTATTCGTGAAATGAGTTTCTGATATAAGTATTATATCTAGTTGGTGGTTAATAATAAATGATTTTAATAATGATAGATATATAATGAAATCATTGTTTGAGCATCGCTCGCTAGAGGCATCAGTGTAGTTGACATTATTTTAGTTTTTGTTTTGCCAGTGACGCGTTACATTTTATTATATTTGGAACATAAATTTAAAACTTCCAATTCTAATGTCAATTTTAAGAGCACGGGCGCCTCTAGTGAGCAATATTCAAACAGTACTAGTAGACATACTATGTCTAACTCTATTTTCTCTGTGTGACTTGTCTAAAACAACAAACCACCTGAAGTTTTGTCTAGTTATATTTTGTCGTTGCATATAATAAGAAATATACAAAATTTATGTTAGATATGTATAATTAGACTTACAACTTCAGGAATAAGATACTCCACTTCGGACACTATTCTGTCGTCCACAGGGACGCAGTGGTAGTCCTTCGTGCACATAAAACACAAATCCATTGTACTGTTTATATTTACTATTTGTCCAAACTATATATTTAAAACTTTGTAATAAAATTAGTAGCGTGATGTAATATCACTAACAAGAAAATATAGTCTGATGTGTCAACACAGAATTATTAGAATAGGCGAATAAAGTGAACTACTCGTCAACATGTCACTGGAATATAGTAATACTGGAACGCTTACTTGTAGGCTTTTATGCAAGCGAGAAACGAGCCTGAGAGAGATAGATATATAGCACTTCTGCGCATGCGTATTATCCCCAAAGCCTCATGTCGTACAGTCTGGCCCAGAAGTGCATATTTTATAATTATCTGTTTTAATTATCAAATGTATTTGAAAAATGTTATTTCTTTGACTATTTTTAAATATTATTGCATGATCTGCGCCTTATTATTAGTTTGTTGTTTTTCTACGACCACTAATATAAGTTGCCAATATTGTACAACTTAAAGGTTATGTAAGCATCACATTACAGAAGGCCGTGTGTTAAGCACGCCAACGCATAGTTAGGGAGTTTTTGATTTATCGAAATTTTGTTAACCCGGTAAATAAGTCAAGATTAATTACAATCGATTTAAAACATTACGACTAATGAAGAAATAAACTTTGAATATAAAATGTCAGGAAGGAGGGTTGCAATCTAGTGGCTAGATGAGAAACTGCGAAGGAAGTCGCCATTTTGATAACCCAAGTATGACTCATGTCTTGTTGAGCATTAGAATAAGTTGCATGTGCTTGCACTACATTCTAATTTAGCAGCGCGTTCTTCACTCTATAAAAAAAAAATAACTCTAAGGCAATTAATTAACTTTCTTTGCATATTTAACATTCCTGTATAGTAATAATTATGGTCAGTTTTGTAGCATGTGGTTATTCCCAAACCATGAAGACCAAAAGTTTAGGAATTTAATTTCATCAGTATTTTGCATCGCACAACTATTATAATGAATAATGAAACTACACATTGATATACATATTATGAATTATATTGCTTATTGCCAAATGAGAATGAATCCCGTCGTGTAACTTAAATGTCAAGAAATAATTTCATTGCCGTATTTTAGTAATTTTAAATAAAGGGTAAGAATATACATTTCTACTGTTCATAAACCTAATTTTATTTAAATAAAAGTCAATGGAAACTGTTATATGTACTTATTATGTATTATTCTTATTTCAACAATTATAATTATATTGTTTAAAAGGACAATAAAAACTTCAATTTTTGTATTTACTTTATTTTCTATGTATACATATTTTACCTGTTACTATTTGTATTTCATAATTATATTTATTAAATTCTCAATGTTCTACATAGTACTATTTTATTGGGTTGTAAATAGTATAAATTCATTGTTTAGAAGTTGACAGTTGACGTAGTTGTTTTTACGTTCTGTAGTTGGCACTATTTACTAGTGATGTGTCCATTCTTTCAATGTAGTGTGTGATCGTCATGTGACCGAAAAACAGTCAAATGGTGATCGTAGAAAGAGTATAATATATATTTCGCGTTAAAATGCAACTACACACTTGTGGAATAACAAACTCTTGTGTAACTTTTCCACTTCGTGCGTTATATGCATCTTAACAACTCTTAATATCTTATGTAATAAAATGTTAAATCTTCTATAGTTTCTTTAATCAACGACGATGGTCAATATATCTGCCAAGCACATCTAGCTTGATTTAACTTAATTTCCTAGATTGGTTTCGTTTTTATCATTCCTGAAATTTATGTAATAATTATCTACAATACACTTCTTTTATTCATAATAAAATAATTAATAAAAATGTAAAACTGTCATTTAATCGTCAATAAAGCGAATAAACATTCGTTGCTATGGACTGTATGCCATTGTTCACCGTTGTTATTGTCTGATTGTGTTGCTAATAGATAGCGCTACCAGTATTAAAATGTCAAAATTAGCAATGAAATTTCTAATTTAATTTAGATAATTTGTATTCTTCTAACTAATTGTCCTCAAATATCTTGTTCTTATATTAAATTTGTTGTAATGTGCAAAAAAATGAAAAACATAATAACACTTTTATGCTACTCGATCAAAGTAGTTTCCGTTGAGACACTAGTACGTGGAAGTAAAACAATAGCGGGAATATGGCCTTTCTGATTGTGAGTAGGCTGCGGGAAACATTAGTTTCTAGGTAGTGAGTACGAAAAATATTTTAAAGACGATTAATTGATATATTTACTACACATTACAGGCTTCCATGTTATTTTATTGTGGAAAATTCCAATTTGATTAGTCCATTATTATACATTAAAACATCAAATGCTATGTCTATTTCCACACAGTTGTTGATGACTGCTATTTTTAGCAATTGGATGTAATGAAAGATGTAATCCATGTTATTCAAGCTAGTTGCTCACTAAAATCGATATAAATATTAATACTTTCACCACTTATAATCCAGTACTTTTCTCAGATAGGGCTCAAATGATCTGACAGCTGGAATACCAGCCGCCATTTTGATACGATGTGGTGTTAAGCTAGCACTAGGTTAGTCTAATTCCGTGACACCTTCGAGAATAAGGTATTAAACTAAATTTTAACACTGAGTTAAGGCGGTGCTAGCTAACACTCATTTTGGTTGAAGCTAACACCGTTTAGAGAATTCGGCTGTTAATGTCCCCATAGATAAAAATCTAAGATTGAGGTCAGGTGAAGATAACAGCCCAAACATTTAATGAAAATCTAAGTTGTAAACCATAGGCGTGCGCACGGTGGGTGCCATGGCACCCCTTAAAATATTACTAATAATAAAATGTTTATAATTGTTAGAATGAAGTCTCTCATTATTCATAGAATTAGTTACGTTGTTACTTTCCTATTTGAGATATTAAATGTTCATTTAAATATGCTGCATTCAAGATACATAGTGTCAGGGTCAACGATAGAGAAACTATTACGCCTTTTCTATTTTATTCTGTCGTTGTATTATCTAATTATTAGTTATTTTCAAAACCTATAATCGCAGTTGTGTATAGTTAAAACATACCAAACAACAGTATTAAACCAAAAATTGTGTTGACATACGTGAAATATTTCAAAAATACCCAAAATTTTGATTTTTATTTATCTCTTTTCGTTCCTGTGATATTTGATGTCAAAGTTGCACCTTAAAAAAGTGTGTTTTTTGGCTATATCTCTAAAAAGGATAAAGATACAATCTCAACGATTATACCAGTCGATTCTACGGGAAAAGATACATAAAGAAATGTTTTCTCCGCATATATGTTCTTTGGAACGATTAGGTGAAAATTGAGAAAATCGAAAAACCTAAATTTCAAAACTTTTAATTTTCTAGACTTAGGTAAATATCGATGCGTTGACTTCAAATTTTCAAACCGAATTGAATTATCTCTTCCCGTTCTCGAGATAATTGTGTTCAAAGTAGAGTTTTGACAATATACCTAAAAAAAACAGGTTTTTTAGGTGTACCCCTTTAAGGGTTAGGTTTACGACTACGGTGACCTTTCTAATCGATTCTAGTTGCAAAATTACATAAGTACAATTTCTAAATTTTTATTCCATCGCATACAATTTTTAGAGCGAAAGAACGAAAATCATCAAAAATCGAGAAAAATCTAACCTTTGATTTTCGATTTTTGGTCATTTTCAGTTATTCCCTTGTAGAAATTCTATCTGTTGATATAAAAATCTGAAAATTAGTACACTTATGTAATTTTGTCCGCAGAATCGGTTGATGAGGTCGCCGAAGTCGTAAACGTAACCTTTTAAAGGGTATACCTAAAAAACTTGATTTTTAGGTATAACTTTGATCTATATCTCGAGAACGGGAAGAGATAATTTAATTGTCTAAAAATTTGAAATCAGCGTAGGTAATTCTATAAAAAATACTACACACAAAATTTTGTAAAATTTGAACATTTTTGAGCTAAAAATTAGATATTTTCAAATATTTTCAGGTTTGCGCAAAAATACAGCATCAGCGACTTTGGTAATTGTTTCCCTTGATGGTACTGTATACATAAACTATTTTTCCAAGTAATATTCATCAGAATACTACTACAGTAGTGAAATAAATGATTCCACTTACATTTAATACTTTTATTTTATAATAATAATTAGAAAAATTTATTTTGACACCCCAAAAGAAAAGTTCTGCGCACGCCTATATTGTAAAGTATTTCTTCCTACAATATGTGGATTTTTCTTAAGCCCAATAATGCATGTTGTGGAAATTATGGACACCGTCACGTGTGAAAATTGCTTCGTCTCTAAATATTATAAGTAAAATTAAAATTAGCAGCATGTTTTTGCAGAATACACTGACAAAATATCGTTGTAGCTGGTGATCAGCAGGCATTAATCCTTGAACACGTTGTGTAAAATATTCAAACTCCCGTATGAGATATTTCTCCTCCAACACGAGATATTCCTCTGCTAATTGTCGGGTCAGCATGCACCAAGTCTAACACTTCATCTTCAACATCTGCGACCGCCGCCTCCAGTGTTGGCAGATTTGGCGACTTGTCTTGATTAATTAGGTAGACAAGGTTATGAGAAAATTCGTTTACCCTACATACCTGTTTGGCTAGTTGCATTTGGGTTAATATCAGGCGTGACAGTCAAATAGGGCACGAGAGCAGCACCGTCGACCTGTACCCACTCATCTCATCTCATTTCACACTACTGTATGATTGTCTCAGGACCCCTATACTGCACAAGTCACTATCACGATGATGACTTAAAATTGTGATGTATGCAACCCGTAACTCGTGTAATTTTTGAGTGGTAGTCTAGTTCTTTTAGTGTTACTTGGTTTCAGAGTTTAAAAACTATGTTGCTAATCATATAGTGGGTTTTAAATTTTGTTTGCATATTTTATTGCCTTTGGTTTTACGGTGCTTTCTTAAAAATTTTCTTTTAATTCTAATATATAGTGTACGTGTACGTTTGAATAATAAATTGTTATAACTATTAAATTATACAGATATGATAATATGACGTAGAAATATTTATAATATTGTCTAATAAATCTTCTAAAAAGACGATCGGCATAAAAATGCTTTTCATTTTCAAGTTCTTCGACTACAACTAACGCCCTGTAAATAAAAGCCATTTTTTATTTAATAAAAATATCTGAAATAAAAACAGCTATTAGTCAGTTATACACAAGTTATAAGTAATTTTAACTATTCTTCTCGCTGAAGAAACAAATATAACACCAAAACACGGACCAACTAAAGCAGCAAAACAATTCGAAATGTACAAAACACAACACAAGAGACAAGTCACGTGACTTGTTTATGTCACGACCTAAAGAGGTGGTGACTACGAAGTCACTTGATATGACGTCATATATAGCTAGTATTTGATATTGGCCACTAGAATGCGCTTCAAAATGTTACCATCGTGACTTTTTCACACTGGTGACTTGTGTACAGAATAGGGGTCCAGTTCACACTATTCCAGGCGGAAGAGAAAAAGTGGCGGAAATTTAAATCGACGTCATTGGCGGGTTTTGTATTAATTACATTCTGCGATCTCTATGTTTGGTTTATCCATTGCACTCTTTTTGTGTTTCTCGTGTCAGTATTTATTGTTGTTGATTTTGTTATTGTTGTTGATTTTGTTATTGTTGTTGATTTTGTTATTGTTGTTGAGTTGAGACAATGTCGTCAATTTAAATTTCCGCCACTTTTTCTCTTCCGCCTGGATTGGTGTGAAATAAGGAAATCATAGAATGGTGTGAAATGAGACAATCATAGTTTGATGTGAAACGAGATAAAATGGACAAGATTGACATTCGAAAACAAATTTTATTAGTAAGTTTTAAATGATTTGTTAAACGTAAAATAGTATAACAATGTCAGTGACCATTAAATCTGGCTTTCAATATATAAATAAAACTTGTTTTCGTTGGAAGAGTATATTTTGATTTTATTTAAATTTCCGCCACTGGAATGGTGTGAAATGAGATGAGAGGATTGAGAAAAGTCAACGGTACTGCTCTCGTGCGTCACTCGGCCAGTTTGTTTGGCATATTTCTTTCCAAGCTGCATGGCGTGAACATCAAAATAAAATACAACATTATTGCGATAACAAAATATTAAAATAATCATGTAGCAATATATTAATTATCTTATTATATAAAATAAAATTCAAAACAATAAATATAAGGAAGATGTAAAAAACAAAACATTATCAAAAAACCCTTATGAATATTTCAATTACCAACAAAAGAAACTATTGTAAGCAATAATATAAATGTAAATAACATAAATTCTAAGTAAGAAAAAATGACACTAAGATATAAAAAATGGTTAATTATTAATTAAACATTATAAATATTATAAGAAAATAAACTATTCATTGTATAAAATAATTACTTTGCGTTTATTTTGTTCATCTTTAAAGTTTCTGTTGTGAGTAATTTAATAATTTAAAATAAATAATAATATTGAAAATTACTCTTTAGGAAATCAAACACTTAAGAATATATTTTATTTATTTCTAATAATTTGGAATACACAAATATTAAAAACATTTTAATATTGATATCCTTTACATTATTAGAAATAAATGACATTCGTATAATGTATTTTATTTCCTAAAGAGTATTAAAATATTGTTAAGACTGACAACATATTATAAACCTCACTATATATTGTTTAAAAGATAACTTTAAATGATATTAAACTAATTTAATCATAGTAGTTCACATAACAGGAGAATTATAACATGTGAATCTTTCTTATTCATATGTGGTATGATTTAAGTTTGGCGCTCCACATTATTCCCCCTTGAACGCCGAGCACCTTGGAAGAAGTGTCGCTTCTCTGTATTCTTTATACTGTGGTGATATCATGTAGGTATAAAATGAACATAACAGCAAAATCACTAAATTAATTTCTTCTCATGTATCTACATATTAGCATAGATTATAGAAACAATATATATTTCTAAATGTTTGATATTAACTAGTTACTAAAATATTTTTGTTTTTGTACTCTCATAATGTAAGTATAAATTAATGAGTACGTTTACACTGTGCGTACCAAGCGTTTGGTCCTAATACCAAATGACGTCACAAGATGGCGACGGACGGTGTAAACACTCCGTACCAAACCTTTGGTACGCAATTGGTACATAACTTTAGTACGTTCCAAGGGGGGTGTACCGGACCCTTCTTACACACGGTGTAAACAGCAAACGTACTAAACCAATTATGCTGCCATCTGTGATAAGTAATGGAAGTAAAATTATATAGTAATATTTAGGTTAATTTTAATAACATTTATTATAAAACTTCATTTGACGGTGTCAGGCTATTGGGACTTATTTTTAATAATATTTATATTTTATTACTTAGGTTATATCAATCAAGTTCAATAAACTTTATATTTAAATCATTTTAGGTTAGGATGCCAAAGAGACCAAACAGTGTACCAGAAATATTTGGTCTTATTTTTTATACACCGGTGTAAACATACCGTACTAAAATAAAATTTAGTACGTATTTGGTACGCGTACCAGTATAGTACGCACGGTGTAAACGTAGTCATTATATTATTGGCGATGCAATTCTAGCGCTCGCTATCTACTGAGAAAAATTGGAAACTTAATACCCGGTATTTGTTTTGTTAGGTAGTTATTTCTTTGTTGAAATTAACATTAAAGACTGACAAATTCAGCATTATTATGGATTGACATGCACTGTTTAGAATAATATTTTCTATAGATTCATTGGGTTCTACAACAATCGCATTAGTTTTTGCAACATTTCTTTTTTCTTTTCTCAAAAAAAAATATAGGTACAATACATATTGATTTTCTAACACAATATATTTCAAGAGCAGAATTTGGAAGAGCATTTGCAAATTTATTTAATATATTAGTATCTGTTGATAGTAATACTGATGTTAGTACAATTTTTTTAATTAAATTATATTTTTATCATCATCAATGGCACAACATTCCTATGTGGAACAAGGCCTCAAGTACCTGAAGTACTTGTTTCGTGACATGTTTTACTTGCATTTTAGAGATGCAGGTTGTCAGCCTACAGTCTCTGCAAGGCCAGCACACACCGAGCCGTTGTGCGGCAACCCATCCAATTGAACAGGGCGGGCTATGTTGCTTATCTACACGATCAGACAAGACACGCCACGACCACACAACCGTACTGGCTGATATTTTAATAGGTACTATTTTATAATTTTCCAACAAAAATATACAAGTATAGTACGACAAAAGATCTCAATACCACAACCATAATACAATTTAAACGTCAACTCGAGATCTCTTGTCCAACTATACAATAATTCCAATTGGTGTCTAATGATAAACTCCTACTGCTGGGTATCCATGGTACATAAGTAATTTTGGTAGTATGAATGTAGGGAGCTTATTATATAAACTAGATATTTGTATCATGTAATCCTGGATAGTATGTAAGTGTGTAGTAGCCCGCACCGCAGGGCGTGCTCAACCAAACATGTACCCTCCCTTTCCCTACCCGTCTCAATCTATTCCCAATGTACTTACAAATATCTCCCAAATTTACAATCATTTCTAACTAAAAAGAAAACTTATTGAACTAAAGTATAACAAAAATAAAAATAATGAAATACTGAAAAATTTAACCAACATTATGAATAGTTCAGAGAGTTCTCGCTCGCTCCCTATAATAAATTTACGGGTCCTCAATTTTTTTTATCGCGTACCGTTTTCAAGAACTATTAAAACGTAAAAATAAAGAGTAATAAACAGAAAAGAAATTGGAAAAAGAAAAATAGGACGACCCAGTAAACCTGGAAGCAAGAAGTCGAGAAGAAAACTAGGAAGACACAAGAAAAATATCAATAGATACAAAAAAACTACCAGGTTGTGTAATTAAAAAAAAATATTTATTCATAAGTTTATAAAATTTGACAAATATATTTTCATTTGCAAGTGACAGGCTCACTAGTCAACTCCTCTTATCTTGTTAATAATTTAAAATAATATACATCTTTGTTACACGCAAAATAAAAAAATACATCTGAATTACCCCACGTATGCCTTTGATAAACATAATAACAGCTATAATTTTTTGTGCATTTTCGATAAAATACAAATACCATTCCCATATAACAATTTATGACTGTAAAGTAACGTCAATCAAATTTAGAATTAAAAATTTACTAATCTTACGTACATCTCATAACATAAGCTGCATGTTAGAGAAACTAAAATAGTAATATATTTAATGCCAAAGAAGGTCGAAATATTTATTAAGGCGAGGGAAGGGCAATAAAAATAATAATTAATATCAATATTGATAAATAATAAATGTACCCGTTACTTACATTGATTTGCACAAGAGGTAGATTCCCGGTGCTGTAACCAGTAAGCGGGCAACCTGGTTCCTTTCTGGGTGTTTCTCTGCTTTAACATTAACTACAAAACTTTTTTGTTAAACTTTAAATTATGTAACATATTAAGTTTTAAAATGAGTTTTCATGTGAACAATTAATCGAGACATATTTGTATGATTTACTTTTTTTAGAATGAATTTTCATGTGACGTTGTAAACCAGTTTTCTGTATGAATGATTTATTACAAACATTACAATGATAGTCTTTTATATCGAAATGAATTTTCATGTGACGCTGTAAATGATGTTTGTGTCTGAACGATTTATTACAGACATCACAATGTTGGTCTTTTATATCGGAATGAATTTTCATGTGAAAATTTAAATTCGACTTCAGCGTAAATGATTTACTGCAGACATCACACTGATATTCTTTAAATTCAGAATGCATTTTTATATGCCATTTCAATTGACTTCTAAATTTAAATATCTTATGACACACAAAGCACGGCCACGCTTTGTTTACTCGGATGCTCTCTTGTTCTGTACTGCGACTTTTTAACTCATTTTCCGACGTATATATTTGTTTACGTAAAATACACGGTAAGTATTTTATTCGCCTATGTACTTTTTTCTTACTACGCGATAAATTAACTTGATGTTCTTTTTCATGCATTTTCTTAAAGTTTTTATTACAGAGTGTACTTTTCTTTGGTTCAATTTGATTATTTTTGCTACAAATTTTGTCATTTTCTTTTACAACTATTTCTTCGGGCTCAGCGGAACTCTTCTCCCACACTTCCTCCCGTGTGTCCGCCCTTGAATTCTCTTCCTCTGTCTTATGTTCTCTTTCATCTTCGTCATCACTCATTGCATTACTTTCAGCATATTCTTTCTTGTATAAGTTTTCTTTTATATTTTTATAAAGTCGTCGGTCTTGTGTTGTTTCTTCCAGTTGTTCTTCTTTAATGGAGATATCAGTGTGCAATGCACGCAGCTGCACGTGTGGGGATGTCCTGTCTTCCCGCAAGGCAGGGTTTAGGGATGCGCTGTTTATGTGCGGGTGACACTCCGGCCATGTTTCCTCTACTGGTTCTTCTTTAATAGACATATCTTCTATTTTCTCGGGTTTGGTATCAGATGTGTCATTGTGGCCCACAACGGGGGCCCTGCCTGTGTGTAGCGGAGGCTCCGGGGCCCCGCGGGCCCTGATGCTGCTCTCTAGGCGCCGGCTGCTCTCCACACTGGAATGTTTGAACTTGCTGAAGGCGTCGAGGGCCCCATCACACATGGAACAGATGTGCAGTGGAATACCCAACTTGATAATTGTCTGAAATGAAATAAACGAATTATTGTAATCGCGAAATCAGATTTAAATCACATTCATTTTTTTTTATAAAAATTACATGTTATGCAATTGTTATTCAACATTTCGGATGTACAAGAGTTGATGGAAAAAGTGATACTTTGTACCAATACATTTAAGAACTACTAAACTCGGTATGTAAAACTTTTACTGGTATATTATTTCGAATTTATAACGCAGAAATTTTTGCACTAATATATAATGTTTTGTTAAATTTACTTTAAAATGTATTATACCTGGTTTATAATAGATTTAATTTATAAATTTAGATTTACAAACTTAGATTTTAAATTCACAATTTACCGTGTTGGTTTAATTAATTCTAAAATATAAAATGTGTCCAATCAACATATTATATTGGATATCGTATTTTGATACAAATGGGATGACATTTATATAACATCTTAAAGAATAAAACGCAAAGTATACAATAATACAAGAATGCTTATCACATTTATCATAAATCAGTCTGTATTGTTCTACAGATAATATTAATAACACATCCATGTTTTCCAAATCCATTTCAACTGTCACGCACCCTGTCACTTTCTTCCCGTCAAAATTATTGTTTGAAATACTGTGAAATGATTGGACACATTTACAAATTAGAATACAAAATATGGTCATATTTTAAATGTAAATTGCAAGTCATAAATGTTTTTCATTTATCATGAACCAGTATATATATATATATATATATATATATATATATATATATATATATATATATATATATATATATAAATGAAATTCGCAAATCTAAATTTGTAAATTAAACCAGCCAATACAGTAAAATCCGGTTATAACGACATAGAAGGGATCCGAAAAATTTAGTCACTATAGTCGGCAGTTGCTATAACCGAAAAAGTAAAATAACGTTAGCGTATGTGAGATTTGAAACAAGTGGTCATAATTTGGCCGTTATAACCAGTTTGTCGCTACAAGCGGTATCGTTATAAACGAATTTTACTGTAATTTCAATTTTTCTTTAAATTTTTACTTATTCTTTACAATGCTTTTTTTTTCATAATTAATTCTATTTTGTGAAACACGTTTTTGAAATTAAAATATCGGATTTTGACATTGACGTCTGTATGTACGTATGTATCTCGCACAACGCAAAAATGATTACCTAGCCGTAGAATATTAAAATGTTTTACTGAGACTGTTATAATATTGCACTTTTTTGAATCTTTTGTATAATTCAAAAACGATTAGTTGTAAAATAATTTTCAAATATAATAAATTTAAATAAAGTGCAGCAAAAAAATGTGTATAATTTAATAAGCTTAGAAAAAAGTGATGTAGTACCCACATCAGATTGGAACATCGTTCATGCATGTGTCTACAACGATACATAAAATAATCACAGTCATTAATATCTACTTGGAACAAACCTATACATAAGCCTAAACTAAGCCAGAAAGACAAAAAGGACTTTTTTATATGGCTGTATAGCAAAAAAAAACCTACTATAAGCTCCATAAGAAAAATGAAAGTTGGCACAATAACTTGAAAACGGAACTCGATAAAAATAAAAATCGAGAATCTTCGTAAATTCATGATAAAAAAAAGTGTCTGAAGAAGGTACACATCAAAATCACTTAACTTTTAATTTTGGAAGTTTAGACCAAATATTAAAAACAGTAAAAAAACTAAATTCCGTTCATATCTAGTAACCTACGCATTTTTGCAGGAAAACAGCAGACATAGTTAAATTGGTCCGTTTGGTTTAATTTAACCAACCTCAAATATCTTACCGTTCTCAAGATATTTGAGACACCTCTATAAGAGTAATAAATTATTTTATTGGAATAGGTATTTTCTTTGGCCGAAAAACATAAAAAAGACAAATTGTCGAATATTTAATTTTTCTTGCCTTTTTCACATTTTTTCTTTTCCTATTTCTAGAAATTTGTTGCCTAAAATAGGTACACAAGTGGCCTATTTGCCTATCTATTTATGATGTTTTTAGTGCACTTGACCGTAATTTAATAAAATCAAATAAATAATTCCCTAACTTCTTAGGTTATTTTCATTTTAACGTACATGTGTTTTATATCGTTAAAAAGAGAAAAAAATCTCTGTCTAATACTATTAAGCCAACTTTGAGCCCCATATTAAAATTGAAAGTTAGTTTGAATTTCTCGAAGTGTTCGAACTACAAAAATTTTGAAGACCGCTCTCAATTCCTTGTAAAAAAATGTCAGTAAAATGTTCAAACTAAAAACTTGTATGAATCGAAACAAGAAATATATAAGTAAAAAGGTAAATTAACCAAAATCAGTTTTTTACTCATATCTAGTGATCTATGATTTTTTTCTGGAAAACAAATACATCATTACAGGCCAAGTAATGCGGCAACTTTGCCCTAATTTAACTGAAATCGGACCTCTTACGGTTCTCGAGATCCCAATGGTTAGACTTTTAAAACCTGAATATTGTCGATTAAACGACTTGTCGATTGTACGACATAGCATGATCTTCCATAACCTAACCTCACTTATAAACTATTTGATAACAAATATACAAAATGGGTCGCGTGCACGTGACGTCACGGCCATTTAAAGATGTCTGCCTGGTGGACCAACATGCCATTGTACACCACGCAGAAATAGCCAAAAATGCCTCAATTCTGTGTTGTTGTGGGATGTTCAAAAAAAAGTGGAATTGGGGATGGAATATATTTTTATAGGTTTCCCTCAGAAAAAGATAATAGAGGTAGGATTATTCCTTTGGCGGTAGAAAGACGGAAAAAGTGGACAACTGCGGTTAAGAGACAACACTTAACAGAATATAAAATAAAATACGGCAGAATATGTTCGAGACATTTTATTACAGGTATTTTGTTGTCCCTAATACCTTAATTCTTTGAATACAAACAAATATAAATTAGTATTTGGCATTCTCATAAAGTACCTAACGAAATTATGACAAATATAGGTAGAAAGTTTGCCCGGTGGTTCGAAATTATTATATATATTTTTGTTTATACTAAGTGAGAAAAAATATTATTGAAATATGATTTATATAAAACCCATATTTTTATTAATTTTAAATAGGTACTTGTGTTGTGATAAATGTTATCGTAACCAAATATGCTTAAAAATTATTGCAAAATTCAAGGGAAACCAGCTGATTTAGCTGATAAAAACAATCCCGATTGGATACCATCGTTAAATATGGGCTATGCAAAAGCATGTTATAATGCAAATAAAAGTTTACAGCGTTATAACAGATTAACAGATCGACATGTTAAGGTTTGAAAGTTTTATTAACAAAAATATGTCGTAATTATCATTTAGTTATAAACATACATATCACTGACTTGAATAGAATGGTAGTAGTATATGTCATGTAAATAACTTTTACTAACAACTCATAATGCATTTATCATATATCATTCAGTCATTACTAAAGTTACTAATAATTAGTAAATGTTCTTCCTTTTATAAAAAATGTATTTATTTTGGTAAATGATTTTATTATATACATGAAAATAACAAATTTATACAATTATAGAAACAAGCTGTAAGTTCTTCCGTGGAGCCTGTTTCTGTAAATGAGGAACAGGCTATTACTAACATTGTTAGCACTAGTTCTTGCACTAACGAAACATTACCTCACACTGAAACTGATCATGACACTTCTACAAATGTGACATATTTGAAAAATGAAATAATATCTTTGAAAAATCTCTCCAAAACTCTATAACACAAAAAACAGCTTGTTGCACAATGGAAACGAAGCGAGTGAAATGGTTTGTTGGTCCACCAGGCAGGCGGGTTGCCTACTTCGAGTCACGTGCTGCACGCGACCCATATATGTGAGATGTGTATAATTTTTTCAAATTCACACTTTGTGAACATTAATTTTACTTACAATTTCAGGAATAAGATACTCCACTTCGGACACTATTCTGTCATTCACAGGGACGCAGTGATAGTCCTTCGAGCACAAAAAACACAAATCCATTACACAATTTATATCTTACTATTTGCGCGAAAAATATATTTAAAACGTTGTAATAAAAAATATGTACTCGTGTCAACAAAAACTGATTTTGAATAGCTTAGTTTGGTTTAAAATACTTAATACACAATTGTAAAGTAAAGTCCCTAGATATACAAAGTACCGCAATCCATAAAGCCAATGCGTTAAAGGACGATGGCGCTCTTGCTAACCGATACTCTATTTGGTGGCGAATTTAAAAACTACAGGAACTGTAATACACGGTAATTTTAGTTGCTTGTGGTGCTTACACAATTTATTTCACCGTTTAATTCGAGATTATTTGTTATTGTTATAACAATATAATAATATACGTTTACTCTATTTTCCAAAAAGAGTAGAATGTTCTTTAAACATTTACAGTGAGGAAAATAGAAAAATAGATAAATTCAAGGCCTATTTTTTTAAATTAAAAATACTTAGGATAACCCATCAGCAAATTATTTATTAACAACGTACCCGAATCTTATAATTTGTGTGCGTATATTTTGAAGAAAATGGCTACATTTGTAGATGTTAGTTAATATAAATATATTTATTTGTTATCCTTTATTATATACAATATTTATATATATATATATATATATATATATATATATATATATGCTAGAAACAAACAACATACAAAGATAATGAAACTAAATAAAAATAATATTTCTAAACAAATTCATTAATATAGTCGCCACCAGCCCATATGGGCAACTCTTCCTAAGCGATATACCATCTTGTGACAGATTTTGGAAGTATTTAGATAAATATAACCAACCATAAGTCATAACGTTTATGAGTGCTACGCTATAAATTTGGTGTATTTATCCATTTATTTCTGTGTTATAATGACAAAATTCAATTTTTATTGTTGTACAACATTGCAGTTCGTGGATACAAAAAGATCCGAATCTCTAGGTATTTGAGGCCCTGTTCGCCTGTTCCAACTGGAGTGGAAATGCTCTACCTTTGATCTTTGATGATGATAATGATGATTAATTTAACAGTTCAAATTAATAATAACTATTTGAGGTGGTTGGTTAACGTATGCGAAAATTACAAAACGAGAGGCAGGCCAGATTTGTAAGAACATTTGTTAAATAACCAGCCAGTTTCATTACGTGTTTCATACAATATTTTTTTTATTGCTGCTTGAATAAGTACAAAAATGTATTTGAAATTATGAGTTTTTGACAATTATGAAATAATCATAAAAGTCAATATCGAAGGTAACTCTTATTAGTATTGATCCCTGAGGAACCCCATACTCTATTTTCTTGAATGAAGATATTTCATCTTCAACAAAAACACATTGTTCTCAATCGTTGTTGGTATAGTAAGTTGAATGTGATAGTCGTGGTTTACTACGTTCTGTGTAATTAATAATTTTGTGTGATTAAAATCAAAAGTTTTGTCACTCATTTAGTATCATCAGATCACTTATTTAATTGCCTTCTGACCTGTGATAATTTCACATAGTTATAGTGAAACTCAGTGAAGATATTTGTAATTTAGTTCATTCTGTATAATTTTTTTGTGCTGCATCAAATCCACTGCTTCTATCCTGTGAATTATTGTCACCTGTGCGGGTCAACAACCTACAGTCAGCCAAATAAATATTACTTTGGATTTAATAGTTATTGTATCAACATGCCTGCGTGCGACATCTGCAAATCAAAGGTCGGTAGACAAGACAAATATATTAATTGTGCGGGGAGCTGTCACTCAACCTTCCACATCAGCTGTCTAAGAATCCCCTCCGCTGATATAAACGCGTTGACGTCATCCAATCACCTTTCTTGGATTTGCAACTCCTGCAAATCAACTCCGCCCACACCACTATCATCTACTTTGCCTAACTCTCAGCTCTCACTAAATGACATTTTATCAGCTGTAACTGAATTAAAAAAGTCTGTCGAGTATTGTTGTAACAAACTGGATGACTTTGAACAAAAAATGAAAATCTGGAACGACAAAATTAAACTCATTGAACCCCTGAAACAAGAATGTGACGCTTTGCGCACCAAAGTCAATGATTTAGAACAAAGATCCCGTTTTAATAATATAGAAATCGTAGGAGTTCCCGAAAAACAAACCGAGAACTTAATAAATGTACTCTCTGACATCGGTAATAAAATCAAATGTCCAATAAGTGAATCAGACCTCGACGCAGTACACAGGGTATCTCATTTTAATCATACCAATAGGCCTAAAAATATTATTGTCAGATTTGTTTCCCGCTTGAAACGAGACAAAGTAATTGCAAGCTTTAGACAATTCAAAGATTTAATGTCTGACACCATAGGCTTCAGCGATAAAAACAAAATTTACATAAACGATCATCTCAGCCCCTATAACAAACTTCTATTAAAGAAAGCAAAAGATCATGCACGTGAAAAAAATTATAAATATACATGGGTTAAAAACTGTAAAATTTTTGCCAGAAAAAATGATAATTCACCTATCATTCTCATTAACACAGAGAATGATTTGAATAAAATAAATTAAGAATACACGTATACATAAATCTACATATCACACAACATAGACACAATGATCTCGATTTATTACCAAAACGTTCGCGGGCTAAAAACCAAACTCATCAATTTCTATAATGAAACTTCTGCTTGCAACTATGACATCATATGCCTTACAGAAACATGGTTGAACGACTCTATTAATGATAGCGAAATATGTGATCTCTCTAAATACACTGTTTATAGACGGGATCGCAGTAATACAATTAAAAAACAAGGAGGTGGTATAATGTTTCTTATTTCAAGAAATCTTCAATCCAGAGTTCATTTCGAATGGTGTTCTGCAGCGGAAGATATTTGGGTATATAAAAGCGATTTAACTATCTATAACAGCCACTTCAACAAAATAAGTGATGTGTGTGTGCAACATCCTAACAATAATGTTTTAATTTTGGGTGATTATAATCTTCCGGACATCCAGTGGTCTCCGGTACAAAATAATACCCTTCTACCAAACTTCACTTCCAGAAATGACATTTATCACCAATTAATTTCCATTATGTCCCTTTGTAATTTACATCAATATAATTTTGTTCTTAATCAAACTAATTCTATACTTGATCTTGTATTTAGTACTTTCAATTTAAATTTGACTACATGTAACTTCCCATTAAGCAAAATTGATAATTACCACCCTGCACTTGAAATATATTTCTCTCTTTCAAACAATAAAATACTAACTCATTGTCATCCTGCATCATATAATTTTAATAAATGTGATTATGAAAGTATAATTTGGAAGCTGTCAGCAATTGATTGGGACAATAAACTTTCAAATACAAATATCAATGACAACGTCAATATTTTTTATGACATATTATTCAGTCTCCTTCACACTTATTGCCCTCTCAATAATAATAAAAATAAAAAATATCCAAGATGGTTCTCGAAAAGCTTAATAAAGACAATTAAAGAGAAAAATAAATTTCATGTAAAGTGGAAATTGTACAAAGATCTTAATGCATACAATAGTTTCGCAGTTCTACGTAAGTGAGTGAAAATTCAAATGAATACTGATTTTAAAAATTATGTTAAATATATTGAAGACAATATAAAGACAAATGTAAATCACTTTTGGCAACACATTAAATCTTTACAAAAAGAAAACAGCCTACCAAACTACATGCACTACAATAATTCAGAAGCACACAACGGTAAAGATATTAGTAACCTCTTTGCTACTTTCTTTGAATCAGTATACAATACCTCCACTAATAACAATAATAATATCTTACCTAATTTGGATTTTAACAACACAAACGTAGCAAAGTTACATATCAGTGAACAAGAAATTTTTAAACATTTATGTAACTTAAATGTAAATAAAGGCAGTGGTCCTGACAAAATACACCCTGTGTTTATACGAAATTGCGCTCAATACCTTACTTACCCACTTTTCCTCTTATTTAACATGTCCTTGAAAGATAGTGTATTCCCTGACATGTGGAAAGTGTCACATATAACGCCAATTTTTAAATCTGGAGATAAAAGCAATATATGTAATTATAGACCTATTTCCATACTTTCTTGCTTCGGTAAACTTTTTGAATCCTTAGTCGTTGATAAAATTAAATCTAATTACAATAGTATCATTATTCCTCAACAAACTGGATTTTGTTCTAAAAAATCGATTTTAAATAATTTAATACCTTTCACTGAATTTATCAGCAGTCGTATGGATAACAGAATTCAGGTGGATGTGGTGTATACTGATTTTAGTAAAGCCTTCGATAAAGTCAACCATAATAAACTAATTGCTGCAGTGTTGTCTTACGGTATTCATGGTTCACTCTTACGTTGGATTGACTCTTATATTAGAAATCGCTCTCAGTTCGTTTTGTGTAACGGCTACAAATCTCGGGCATTTTCAGTTTCATCAGGAGTTCCTCAAGGATCACACTTAGGACCTCTCTTATTCAATCTATATATTAATTCAATCGTCAAATGCTTTAACTATTGCAAGTTTTTATTATATGCCGATGACCTGAAAATGTTCCTTGAAATTCATAGTTTACAAGACTGCATCCGACTACAAAATGAACTGAATACATTCCAAAAATTTTGTATTGAGAATGACTTGCATTTAAATGTAGATAAATGTTCTGTCATTTCGTTACTAGGAATAAAAATACTATAAATTTTACTTATATTCCAAACTATTATTAAATGAACAAATTGATACCGTAGCTAGAAAGGCATATAAAATTTTAGGATTTATATACAGGTCACTCAATCGCTTCAACAACATTGATTCATTTATATTATTGTTTAATACGTATGTACGTCCTATTGTTGAATATGCTTCTCCAGTTTGGAGTCCATCATATAACAAAAACATTGTTAGAATTGAATCTGTTCAAAAAAAGTTTATTTCGCTGCTTCAGTTTAAATTTGGTTTACATGAAAGCAACTATGAATCTACTTTAAAAAAACTAAACATGATAACCCTCGAGCAAAGAAGAACTAATGCTGACATGATGTTTTTATACAAAATCTTAAACAATATGGTAGATAGCACTTACATTCTTGACAATCTAAGTTTTCATAGTCCATCCGTAGTTGTACGTAAGAAACAGTTATTTTACGTCAAAAAATGTAATTCTAATAACTATAAAAATTCTCCTCTACAAAGACTCATGCATTGCTACAACAATAACTTTCAGCATTTAGATCTTTTCTGTTTGTCTTTAAATAAATTTAAACGTGCATTAAATATTTAAATATTTAAATATTTAATTTACGATCAATGTATATTCTATGTGTCCCACTTCTAGTTTTCTAAGTTTTCAATTATGTTATTAGTGTTATTTGTAACTTTTTTGTTCAATCACAAAATTTAGTTTCTTTTATGTTCTGCTTACTGTATAGATTTTTAATTTATTTAAAGTTGTAATTGTATTTCGTGGAAACCTATAATTGGATGTATCTGTTGGTTTCCCAAATAAATAAATAAATAAATAAAATAAATAAATCTTGTAAATAGGAAATAAAAAATTGTAGAGATAAACCTTTTACCCTGTAAAATTTAAGTTTATACAAAAGAAGGTCGTGAGAAACACAGTCGAACGCCTTTGAAAGATCGCAAAGAGTTATAGCCGTGTGGTGACTTTTTTCAAGATTGTCCATTATATTAAGAACTGCTTGAATTGTAGAACGTCCGCTACGAAAACCATATTGTTGGGTATTTAATAAATTGTTTTTATTAATATGTTCTACTAGACGATTTTTAACAATAATTTCAAAAATTTTTGGTATATATAAAGCGTGTTTCAAATTTTGAATACTTCTAACATTTTTATATTGTTTCTCATTTCTTGAACATCTATTGAATAGAACAAGATATTCACCATCGTGATCGGATAAGCAGGGATTCAGAACTCCCACTCTAAAGTTAAATGTGTTAATATTCATTATAATATTGTCTATACAACTACGTTTGGCGTCGAAACGTCCTCGATGAAAATAAAAATTGTTTAAAACCATTCATCACGTTTCTTCTGATCCTTCGCCACACAATTTCCTACAACATTATTAAATATAATTATATTTCATTTTAAATATTTAAATTTTAATACTTATTAGTAGTAAAAAGTAACAGAAATATAATTTCATTTAAAAATCAATAAAATAGGATATTAAAAATTATACAATGTAAAACAAAATAAATAACCGAACTACCACATTTACATAAATAGTTTAAAAAACTCAAAATTAACTGCTGACACGTGCTGTTAATAATATTTCTCGGCATTTCTACTAAAATAAATAAAAATGAGTATATTTCAGATATGAATATTGTTATTATTAATTAAATGAAATAGACATAATCTTAAAAACAAGTAAGCCCCTTAGACAAACTTCAAGTCATAGACATATACGATTGTAATAAGTAAGACAAAGACAAATAATACTTTCAATGTGCGTGATAAAAATCTTCGGAGTGACTGCACTCCTATATGGGTTGGCGGCGACTGTATTAATAAATTTGTTTGTATTATTTTTATTTAGTTTCATTATCTTTGTATGTTGATTGTTTCTAGAATATTTCAGAAAATCTATATTGCAAATGGAAATATTCTATATAATAAAGGGTAACAAATAAATATATTAAATACATTTATATTAACAAACGTCTACAAAAGTAGCCATTTTCTTCAATATATACACATACAAATTATAAGATTTGGGTACGATTGTTAATAAATAATTTTCTGACGGGTTTTCCTAAGTATTTTTAATATAAATATCGAGGCCTTGAATTTATCTATTTTTCTGTTTTCCTAATTTATTGTAAATGTTTAAAGAACATTCTACCATTTTTGGAAAATAGAATAAACATATATTATTATAATGTTATAACAATAACAAATAATCTCGAATTAAACGGTGAAATAAATTGTGTACGCACCACAAGCCGTTTGTCACAGCTCGTGTAGTTTTAAAATTCGCCCCCAGATAGAGTATCACTTAGCAAGAGCGCCATCTCTCTTTAACGCATTGGCTGTATGGATTGCGGTACTTTATATATCTAGGGACTTTACTTTACAATTGTGTATTAAGTATTCTAAACCAAGCTAAGCTATTCAAAATAAGTTTTTGTTGACACGAGTACATATTTTTTATTACAACGTTTTAAATATATTTTTCGCGCAAATAGTAAGATATAAATTGTGTAATGGATTTGTGTTTTTTGTGCTCGAAGGACTACCACTGTGTCCCTGTAAATGACAGAATAGTGTCCGAAGTGGAGTATCTTATTCCTGAAATTGTAAGTAAAATTAGTGTTCACAAAGTGTGAATTTGAAAAAATTATACACATCTCACATATATTTTGTATATTTGTTATCAAATAGTTTATAAGTGAGGTTAGGTTATGGAAGATCATGCTATGTCGTACAATCGACAAGTCGTTTAATCGACAATATTCAGGTTTCTGTTTCAAAAAGTCTAACCATTGGGATCTCGAGAACCGTAAGAGGTCCGACTTCAGTTAAATTGGGGCAAAGTTGCCGCATTACTTGGCCTGTAATGATGTATTTGTTTTCCAGAAAAAAATCATAGATCACTAGATATGAGTAAAAATCTGATTTTGGGTAATTTACCTTTTTACTTATATATTTCTTGTTTCGATTCATACAAGTTTTTAGTTTAAACATTTTACTGACATATTTTTTACAAGGAATTGAGAGCGGTCTTCAAAATTTTTGTAGATCGAACACTTCGAGAAATTCAAACTAACTTTCAATTTTAATATGGGGCTCAAAGTTGGCTTAATAGTATTAGACAGAGATTTTTTTCTCTTTTTAACGATATAAAACACATGTATGTTAAAATGAAAATAACCTAAGAAGTTAGGGAATTATTTATTTGATTTTATTAAATTACGGTCAAGTGTGCACTAAAAATATCATAAATAGATAGGCAAATAGGCCACTTGTATACCTATTTTAGGCAACAAATTTCTAGAAATAGGAAAAGAAAAAATGTGAAAAAGGCAAGAAAAATTAAATATTCGACAATTTGTCTTTTTTATGTTTTTCGGCCGAAGAAAATACCTATACCAATAAAATAATTTATTACTTTTATACAGGTGTACCAAATAACTCGAGATCGGCAAGAGATCCGAGGTTGGTTAAATGAGACCAAAGTTGTCGCATTAACGGACCATTTTAACCATGTCTGTTGTTTTCCTGAAAAAAATGCATAGGTTACTAGATATGAACGAAATTTCGTTTTTTTACTGTTTTTAATTTTTGCTCTTAACTTAACTTAAATTAAAAGTAAAGTGATTTTAGTGTGTACCTTCTTCAGACATTTTTTTATCATAAATTTACGAAGATTCTCGATTTTTTATCGAGTTCCGTTTTCATGTTATTGTACCAACTTTAATTTTTTTTATGGAGCTTATAGTAGGTTTTCTTGCTATACAGCCATATAATAAAAGTACGTTAAAATACAATACAATAAAATAACATGTTGATTGAACATATTTTATATTTTCATATTAACCATAAACCAACACGGTAAATCGAAATTTAAAATCTAAGTTTGAAAATCTAAATGTATAAATTAAATCTATCATTAACCAGCCATAATACATTTAAAAGTAAATTTAACAAAACATCATGTATTAGTGCAAAAATGTCTGCGTTATAAATTCGAAATAATATACCAATAAAAGTTTTACTGACGAAATTAAACAGATTTAGTTGTTCTTGAAAGTATTGCCACATGGTAACACTTTGTCTATCAACTTTCGTAAATCTAAAATGTTAAATAACAAAAATCAATGTAATTTAAATCTGATTTCGCGATTACAATAATTCGTTTATTTCATTTCAGACAATTATCAAGTTGGGTATTCCACTGCGCATCTGTTCAGTATGTGAGGGGGCTCTCGACGCCTTCAGCAAATTCAAACATTCCAGTGTGGAGAGCAGCCGGCGCCTAGAGAGCAGCATCAGGGCCCGCGGGGCCCCGGAGCCTCCGCTACACACAGGCAGGGCCCCCGTTGTGGGCCACAATGACACATCTGATACCAAACCCGAGAAGATAGAAGAGATGTCTATTAAAGAAGAACCTGTAGAGGAAACATGGCCGGAGTGTCACCCGCACATAAACAGCGCATCCCTAAACCTTGCCTTGCGGGTAGACAAGACATCTCCAGACACATACAGAGTTCTTCCCAATCCATTCGTTCTGTTAGAAAGTATAGTGCCACAGAATAAATTGCATAAAAGCAAAATGTCTCTAAACACTGCATTGCACACAGATATTTCCATTAAGGAAGAGCAACTGGAAGAAACGCCACAAGACCGACGACTTTATAATTATATAAAGGAAAACATATTTAAGGACGAATATGCAGAAAATAATACATTGAGAGATGATAAAGATAAAAGAGAACACAAGACAGAGGAGCAGAATTCAAGGGCGAACACACGGGAGGAAGTGTGGGAGAAGAGTTCCGCTAAACCCGAAAAAATAGTTGTAAAAGAAAATGACAAGAATTGTAGCAAAAATAATCACAATGAAACAAAAAAAAGTACCCTCTGTAATAAAAACATTAAAATGCATGAAAAAGAACATCTATGTAATATTTGTAACAAATTATTCATACATACAACTAAATTATCGTGTCATAAGAAACAAGTACATAGGCGAATTAAATATTTACCATGTATCCTATGCAAAAAAATATTTATTCATAAATACGATTTGAATAGACATATAGAGTTGCATAATGGAATTAAAAATTTTCAATGTTTTGTTTGTAAACAGAGATTTTTAAAAAAACACAATTTGAGAGAACATATTTATACTCATAATGTACGAAACGCATTTCGCGGTAACACAAACGCTAAAACATTTACGTCGGAAACTGAGATAAATAGCCGCAGTACAGAAGAAGAGAGCACCCGAGTACACAAAGCGTGGCCGTGCTCTGTGTGTCATATGATATTTAAATTTAGAAGTGATTTGGAATGGCATATAAAATTTATTTCTGCATTTAAAGAGTATCAGTGTGAAGTCTGCAGTAAATCATTTACGAAGAAGGAGATTTTAAATGCTCACAAGAAAACACATTCCGCTATAAAAGAACATCAATGTGATGTCTGTAGTAAGGCGTTTACATATAAAGGTAATTTACGCCTCCATAAGAAAATTCATACTGGAAAGAAAGAACATAAATGCAATATCTGTTTTAAATCATTTACATACAAGCATATTTTAAATAGTCACATGAAAATTCATTCCGATATAAAAGACCAATATTGTGATGTCTGTAATAAATCGTTCAGACATAAAACTACTTTACAACGTCACATGAAAATTCATTCTAAAAAAAGCAAATAATACAAATATAGGTCTCGTTTAAATCTACACATGAAAACTCATTTTAAAACTGAATATGTTACATAATTTCATGTTCAACAGAAAAGTCTTGTGGTTAATGTTTAAGCAGGCAAACTCCCTGAAAGGAACCAGGTTGCCCGCTTACTGGTTACAGCTGTGATAATTTACCTCTTGTGCAAATCAATGTGGGTAACGGGTACATTTATAATTTGACTGTATTCATATTAATTATTATTTTTATTGCCCATTTCTCGCTTAATAATCATTTTGACCTTCTTTGGCATTAAATATATTAGTAGTTTAAATGTAAGTTATGTTAAGAATTATCAAACCATACTTTTATTACTTTATGTGACATTTATTTTTATTATGATAAGAATCCTGTTGAAAATTTGTAGGCCATAATAAGAAAGTCTAAAGCTTTTACCAGACAGATGCACATGTCTAACTAATTTGACAGCCGTTTTGTAACATGCAACTTATTTTATAGACATGAATTGTTAAATGAAAATGATATTTGTTTTTTTTTATCGAAAAAGTACTTTATTTGTATTTTCTAAAGGATAGGAGAAATTGACTGGCGAGCCTGTCACCTCCTTGAAAATGAAAAAATGTTTATCAAATTCTATAAACTTATAAATAACTCAAATTTTATTAATTGCACAACCTGGTAGTTTTTATTTACTTAATCCTGGCGTTCTTATCTAGAATTTTCTTCGGCTTTTTCTATCTGTTGCCACTTTTCTTGTGTTTTCCTAGTTTTCTCCTCGACCTCTGTCGCTTGTTGTACTTCTAGCTGTCAGGTTTACTGGGTCGTCCTCTTTTTCTTTTTCCTGTTTTTCTTGCTTCAAACACTTGTATTGTGTAGGTGTTCAAGCCATCATATTTTGTCTAGTCTTCCCTTCCCTTCCACACGAGGGTACTACCGAAAATTGCTGCAAACTACTAATAAAAAACAAAAATTTTCTATTGTTTTTCTAAATGCTCTCTTTTTAATTCAACATATTTACTCATTCGGTAAAACTAATCGTTGAAGCAATAAATCCATTCTTTTTGAGATAAATAACCCACAGCGTCTTAGAACAGCCTCAAGCACTTTTAACAGCGCCCAGGCAGTCTTAAAACTATTTCCAGCTGCTTGAAACTGTTTTACATATATGTAGTATCTGTTTAAAATCATTTACGCACAAGAATGTTTTAAATAATCACATGAAAATTCATTCCGCTATGAAAGACAAACCTTGAGATATATGTAATAAATCATTCAGTACTGTTTAGGTGTTCAAGCCACCATATTTTACCTAGTCTTCTCTTCCCTTCTCTGCGAGAATTGTAATATGAAACTTTATAGTACATTCCTAATTTATATATATATTTATATTGTAACGTTTTATTTATTTAGGTGAAGTTTAAAATTGATTAAAACACAAATATTTATATAACTATGTTTAATAAAAAGAAATATGAATTATAAAGAATAATGAAAAATAACTAACACTAAGAATTAACAAATATAAACACTATTTTAGAACTAATTATTATTACTAAAGACTTAAACTCTAAGATAATTTATTTAAACAATTATAACTACCCAATATTTATTTTTACAATATTTATATCGCTCTTTATTTATATCACTATCTTTTTATTTATATCACCATCTGTTCACTACACGTATCGATACAAGACTGTTCTCGCGATCTTTTGCTCGGGGTATTTATATTAAAACACATCATTCTAGAATATTCGCCAGTTCTCTGAAAATCAGAACAATGGGAAGCGGACGGACGTGTTCTGACCTGTTCGCTAGCAGCCGCCGCCTGCGCCGCGACCCTGGGCTCGCTACATTGCCCCCTCCTTAAGACTGTTTCGTCCCGGAACAGTTCGTTATGACGAAATTTGCATGCATCACCCTTGGTGCATCTGGAAGTCTTGAAGAAGTAACAGTCTATGGTCCGTTTGAGCACTTCTTGCCCGGTAGAGTTTCTAACATGCTTCTAACAATCCTCCAATCCAAACCATCTAGTCCACAGCCTATCTTCGGTACTGCCAGCTTCATGATGTCGTTCTCCAACAGATGGTTCTTCATGTCACACAGCGAGTTCCATAAATTGCGGTATGACGGCTTTTGATATGAGTATTGTTTCGTAACAAGACAGTAAATGTACCGCTTGTGTTCTACGTTATCATCCTTCAGTTGTAGCGGCGTACCGTCGCTCCACAATGATCGTCAAAATTATCACCAGCGAAAGGGGCTAACCGATTGAAGTGGACTACTCTCGGCTTTCCATTAGGTGTTTTCCTAATTCTGTAGACCACATCATTTATTCTTTTTACGATCTCGTATGGACCTTCCCAATTCTTTTGCAGCTTTGGTGATAAGCCACGACGTCTTTGTGGATTATAAAGCCACACCAAATTCCCAGGTTGGTAACCACCTTTCTCAGCCTTGACGTCATACTGGTCCTTCATCCGATCGCTGGCACTTTGAATGTTTGTAAGGACTTGTTCATGGATGTCGTTCATTCTTCTCCGTAAGTCCGTTACGTAGTCCTCTCCGGCAAGATCTTCACCGGGTTTACTGCCAAATATCAGGTCGCATGGTAAGCGCAACTCCTGCCCGAATAAGATGTTTGCTGGTGTCTGTCCTGTTGTCTCATGCACGGATGAACGGCAAGCCAACAAGAACAGATGAATATGTCGGTCCCAGTCTCGTTGATGGTTAGAGACTACCTTTGACATGCCGTCGACTTCTGGGTAAAAACTGGGGACTACAGCCAAAAATGACCCATTGGGCATATACTAGTGTTGTAAGACCCATGATCACCTACGCGTCACTTGTATGGTGGCCAAAAGTGAAACAAATCACAGCACAGGCATCACTGCGGAAACTACAACGCATGGCCTGCCTCAGTATTACAGGTGCTATGAGTACCTGTCCGACTGCAGCAATGGAAGTGATTCTGGGGCTAACACCTCTACACATTCAGGTGAAAAAAGAGGCGATGCAACAGGCACTGACTCTCTGCAGAACGAAACACTTTATGCCCGGAGATTTCGTAGGCCACTTGGAAATTCTAAGGGAAGTACAACCAGATAAACTGGCCTTGTCTATCTGTGATAAGATGACAACAAAATACAATTTTGACCAGAAGTATAAGGTTGTTATTGGTAATCGCTTTGAATGGGCAACGGAAAGACCTGTCGAAAGGGATTCTTTGTCCTGGTTCACTGATGGTTCAAAATTGGACACAGGAGGAACTGGAGTAGGTGTGCTTGGCCCAGATTGCTGAATTAAGGAATCCATAGGCACCTGCTCTTTATGCAATAAATCTCTGTGCTCATATAAACCTAGATAAAGGTCTAAAAAGAGCATTAATAAATATAATGTCAGACAGCCAGGCAGCTTTAAAGGCATTGAATGCCTTCACATGTAAATCAAAGCTAGTCTGGAACTGCAGGGAGACCCTCCAATTGCTATCCGAAGCAAACCAAGTCACCCTACGGTGGGTACCAGGGCACGAGGGAATCCTAGAAAACGAGAAAGCTGATGACCTTGCAAAAAAAGGGGCTAAACTTTCATACCACGGGCCGGAACCTTAATGTGGTCTTCCACAAAGCCACTATAAGAAGGTGGTCAAAAACTGGGAGGAATCTGCCATATCCTCATACTGGAAAAATATTCCAGGCCTCAATCAAGCTCGGAAATTCATTTCCCCAGCTTCGACAAACGCCAAAGAGTTACTAGCTCTCAGCAAAAAGGATCTTAATATAATGACAGGAATTCTTACTGGCCACTGTCCTTTAAAGTACCATTTGCACAAAATTGGTATAGCTGAAAATGAAACCTGTCGACTCTGTGAAGAGGACGATGAATCGTCGGAACACATACTGTGTGAATGCCCAGCCGTAACTGCGCAGACTCAATCAACTAGGTAAGAGGTATCTTACGGCAGATGAGATCAAGAACTTGACTCCTGGAGCCATAATCGGCTTCATCAAAAATCTGGATCTACTTCCGGAAAACTAAGTAAGGGCTGTGTCACAATAGATCTTCTAGGTCGCGTTGACAAAAAGCGACAAAACGCTTAAACCCTCATATACATACAATACAATACAATACCTTTGACAAATACCGATTTATTGTTCTATTCATCCGTTCAACCATGCCATCAGATTGCGGGTGTAATGCAGTAGTTCTGTTTTTTTTTTTATTCCTAATATCTTACAGATAGTTTGGAACAGAGCAGACTCGAAATTCCTTCTTGGTCCTTGCGAAGGTCTTCCGTTTGCCAACCATCATTCACTACTGTTGTTCTGGCGATGGTAGAGAGTTTTTCTTCTAGACGACTGCAATGCTTGCATTCGTCTTGGCAAGGTCTTCTTGATAATGCGTCAGTTATATTCTTGCAATCTTTCAATCCATCTAGCTGCCTGACCTTCAGGATTCTTAAATTGTAGCAGCCATTTGAGAGCAGCGTGGTCAGTTCTTATAAGAAATCTTCTACCGTACAAATATTTGTAGAAGTGCTCCACGGATTTCACGACAGCCAAAAGTTCTTTTCTGGTGACGCAATAATTCCTCTCTGGTTTTGACAAGGTCTTACTAAAATAAGCAATAACCTTCTCTTGTCCGTCTTGTATCTGGGAAAGAACGCCACCAATTCCAACGTTGCTGGAATCTGTATCTAGAACGAATTCTCCTTCTGGTAAAGGATAACTTAGGACAGGTGCGCTTGTCAAGGAATATTTAAGTTGTTTGAACACAGCTTGACAGTCCATCTCCCAGATAAATTTTCTGCCTTCTTCAGTAAGCCTTGTCAATGGCTTCGCTATGTGGGCAAATCCAGGTACATAACGTCGGTAGTATGTACAGAGACCAAGGAAACTTCTCAATTCATGTTTATCCCTCGGTACTGGCCAGTCACTCACAGCTCTTATTTTCTCCGGGTCAACTGCAATACCCTTACCAGAAACTACTTGTCCAAGATAATGAACTTCTTTTTGAAATAAGTGATACTTCTTTGGACTGAGTTTCAGGTTAGCCTTCCTCAATCTTTGGAAAACCTCTTCCAAGTTCTTCATGTGGTCCTCGAACGTTTTTCCAACCACAATAATATCGTCGAGGTAAACCAAACATGTTTTCCACGACAGTCCAGCCAACACGGTTTCCATAAGCCGTTCAAACGTTGCAGGGGCATTGCAGAGCCCAAATGGCATAACAGTAAATTGCCAAAGACCGGTACCGATAGTAAAAGCTGTCTTTTCTTTGTCTTTTGGACCTTGCCAGTATCCGCTCTTTAAATCGAGTAGAGAAAATCTTTGATCCTGCCAATGTGTCTAGAGTATCGTCTATTCGGGGTAGCGGGTAGCTATCCTTCTTCATCACGTTGTTAAGTTGACGATAATCGACGCAAAATCTTGTAGAGCCATACTTCTTCTTCACTAGCACCACTGTTGAAGCCCATGGACTGCTTGAAGATTCAATCACACCTTCCGTCGTCATGTCCTCTATAATTTCTTCTGCTTCCTCCCGCTTCGCCAGTGGTAATCTTCTTGCTGTTTGGCGGATGGGTCTTGCGTCTCCGGTGTCTATTTTATGATGGACTACATTGGTTCTTCCTTTGTCCTTCTTGTCCAATTGGAACACATCTTGAAAGTTGCCAAATAAACCCTTAGCCTTGGTTTTCTGGTCGGCGGTCAAGTCCTGGAACGATGTTGACAGCTCTTTCAATAGAGTATCCGGAACTTCACAGGATGTGTTGTCTTTGGCCGTCACAGTTCGAATAATCGATGATACCGTTGAGCATTCTCCTACTATGGTCTCTTTCTTCAGTATAACGGGATAAAAATTTATGTTCATTACTCGAACTGGGATTACCTTGTCAGTTTTGAGCAAGGCTTTTCCAATTACAACTCCAGTCCCAATTTTGGCATCATCGTTTTTCGGCTGGAGCATGACAATGTTTCTCTCACAGAAGCTACCCTCTAGCTGTGCTTCCACGATTGATTCACTTCGTTCTGGGAGGGTTACATCTTCCGTTATTAATACTCGCATGGCATTGTCGTCTCGTGGATTTAATACCAGTTCTTCATAATTGACCATCATCACTCCATTCTTCAGGTCAAGTTTAAATCCATGCCGAGAATGAATTCATCTTCTACATCAGCTACCAGCACACGATGTTTAATGCACGTTTTTCCAACAGTGATGCTCAAATCTATTTCTCCAGATGCGGTAGCTTGTTCTCCGGTGGCTGTGCGTATTTGCCTCTTTGTTGGAAGTAGATGTTTTCTGCACAGTTTTCTTGTTAAGTCGGGTCTGATTATTGTTTTTGTCGCACCCGTATCCAGCAACATTTTAAGCGGCCTGCTGTCGATAGAGCCGTCTACATAGACACTGTTAGCTTGATGATAAAGGGATGCGACATAACTAATGGATTCTGGGGCTACTGAAATACGGATCGACGATTGCCCCTTCGCATCAACCCGACTTAGTTTCCCGACTCTTTTTCTTCTTTTCTTGCTTCTGCTTTCCTCTGTTGTTTTCTAGAGAGCCTTTGCGGGTGACCTAATTCACCGCAATTCCAACAGCGGAGTTTCTTTCTTCCCGCACCATGAATTTCAGATGAAATTCGTCTTATCCTGTCGTCTAGATCCTCAGTGTCTTCAATCCTCTCAGCATCGACAATTCGCACTCGCGATTGGTTGCGTGAAGCTTGTTTTGCAGCTTCATGATCTAAGGCATATGAAAGTGCATCAACTAGAGTTTTTGGTCGAGCCAATCGTAGTGCCTGCTGAGTTTTATTGTCTCGGACCCCATAGATAAATGCTTGTGTAGCTAGGCATTCTAAAACGCTGTCAGGGGCTGTAAGGTGTGCAAGACGAACCAGGCGAGCTATGTCAGCTTCGAATTCTTGCAAGTTCTCTTTAGAACTTCTGATACCGATTCCTCAATTGCGTCTGGTACACCTGCTCCAGATGTGCATTGCCATATCGCATTTCCAATCAGCTAACAAGTAGTTCGTAGTCTTCCTCTTCATCCTCTGTTGGCATTTGTAGGATATCGACGGCTTCTCCACGCAGCGAAACTGTTAGCGTTGTAGCTTTCTCCTTGGAAGTTTAACCATTTGTTTCAGCAGCAGCCTCAAATTGTTTTATGTAATTCGACCACGATGACTTGCCGTCGAATTCTGGTATTTTAATGTGCATTATTGAATTATTTACTTTTTTTACTGTTTCGTTTTCTTTAATTATATCTGCATCAGAATTTGATACCGCTGAGGTAACTCTTCAACTTTCTTCTCGTAAGTTTCTATTCTCTCTATTCTACAACTGTCTTTCAATTGCTAGTTCAGTGTCTCTTCTAAAGTTCTAAATTTTCCGACAACTTTTTTTCAATTCATTTTTCAAAGTGTTAGTATTATCTGTTAATTCTTCTTTTAATTTTTGTTGCAAACATCTGAAATTTTCTATTAATTTATTTTTTAAAGTTTTAGAAGTTTAAGCTACTTTTCTAGAATATTCCTTTAAATTTTGTTCTAAAGTTCTAGAAATTTATCTAATTTTTTCCAACTTTTGAGAATTTTCTTCTAACTTTTGTTTTAAGTTCTTGAATTTTTTATCAACTCTTCTTTAAATGTTCGAGAATTTTCCATCATTTCTTCTTTCAATGCTCTAGAATTTTCTTCAGATTTTCTAGAATTTTTTTCAATTGTTTTAGAAGTTTCCCGATGTCCAATGCACCACATGGAACATCAAATAAATAATCTTCAGGATTTTCATCAGCATCGATTAACGCTTGATTTAGACGAGATTGCAGAACGGCTTTGAATCCTGTTGTTTTTAGATCTCGTTTTAGTGTTTTTCCGACGGTTGGTCGCAGGTTGGCCAGTTCTGGTACTCTCCCAAATTTTCAATTACAATAGAAGCGCGGCGAGCGGATCTTGACAAATCTGTTAGTGGCCGTCGCCCGCGACCTGACCTTGGAATTTTCAAGAAATAACTTTATTAATAATAATTTCGTTTACAAGTACAGTAGTTACAAATTACAGGCAACTACCAGATGATCAAAACCAAGAAATAACTTGCAGCCACACACTTGCAACGTTTCTAAATAAAATGCAGTTTCCAATTTTTTTTTATTTTAAAATTTTAAAATAAAATAAATAAATAATCTCAATAATTTAATCATTCTTACTAAAATACTTCTCATATAGAAATACATATTTCCTCAAATATTAATTATTGCATAATTTTACGCTGTTAAAAATACCGAAAACATCGATTAGTTCATTACCAATCGATTTTTAGTGTCATCTGTGTTAATTTTGTAATACTATTTTACATGTATTGATTTTCTCCTCTCTACAGGGTGTCCATTTTAAGTGGTACACTATCGCTATCTCGGGAACTATAAGAGCTACGAGGTCGGTTAAATTAGCAAACAATTTCTATTTTATAAGACTACTTTAATGAGCGAAACAATTTTTTTTTTCGACCAGTGGTTCTCGAAATACGGGGTAAAACTTTCTTATTTCAAATGGGAACATACTTTTTTTTATTTGCTTATTCGATTCAGTATTTTATTCTGTATTCAACGATATCCATATGTTATACCCTTACATAACAAAATTTTTGAGAAAAATGTAAAATTATGTATGTATCATTTTTATTTAAATATGATTATTCAAAGAGTGCTGTGGAAGAAAACAAGTAAATCAAATGCAGAAATAATTGCAAAATTTTTAATATTTTTTTTTAAGTTGTGAATAATTATCATTTAAACAAAGACCAAACACAAAGATACAAAGAAAAAATGTTTTCTACATAAAATGTATACTTCTCATTATGAGAAAAAATATTCATTTTGTTACAAAAGTACACTTGAAAAGTTTGACAGCAGTAATATTAACAATTGTTTTATTTTCTGTTTCTTCCATAGCACTCTTTGAATAGTCATATTTAAATAAAAATGATACATACATAATTTTACATTTTCTCAAAAATTTTGGTATGTAAGAGTATTACATATGGATATCGTGAAATCAGAAAAAAGTACTGAATCGAATAAGCAAATAAAAAAGTATGTTCCCATTTGAAATAAGAAAGTTGTACCTAGTATTTCGAGAACCACTGGTCGAAAAAAAAATTGTTTCGCTCATTAAAGTAGTCTTATAAAATAGAAATTGTTTGCTAATCCAACCGAGCTTGTAGCTCTTATAGTTACCGAGATAGCAATAGTGTACCACTTAAAATGGACACCCTGTATACTCACTAATTTTACAAACACAGTTATAAAAAATGTATAATTTTATTATTACTATTAAATACTTCTCACATATAAGTACATATTTGTAAATCCCTACATTTTATTTTTCAACAATTTGACGTTGTTAAAAATTAGATAATAATAATTACTTCTTTACCTGATAACAATATTTTTGTTTATTTCCGTTTAATAAGAGACTTTTTATTTCACTAATTTCAGTTAGGTTATTAATTCCATTATTTTACTCGTGAAATCAAGAGATAGTTATTTCACGCAAAATCAAATTGGAGTAGGCTTATACAGAAACATAAACAACTACAAAAATAGAACATTTAGTTCTTATTATCTTAACGAATATTAATAAAGTAGTTATTACATTTATTAGATTCAAAAAGATTCGTATTTTACAATTAAAAAACCCTAAATGACAATCTTATTTTATATCGTTTAACTGTTTATCATTTACAATCCTATTGTAGTAACAACGCACAAAGTTAATGAGTCCATGGAATTGTCTTTTTTTATTATTTTCCGTGATTTGAATCCATTGCATGAGACAATATGTGAACAATTCTTCATGTAAGACTCTATCCATCTTAACAGAGAGCTATGAATACCATATGATAATAAAACGGCTAACAACTTAGAATGATTAACTCGATCCAAAGGCTTTACTGAAATCGGTGTACACTACGTCGACTTGTGTTCTGTTACCAGTGAAAGGGATTAGGTTGTTTAGAACTGATTTACCAACGCAGAAACCTGATTGCTGCTGTATTATTGTGTTGTATAATTCAAATTGAATTTTATTAACAGTGAGGCTTTCAAAATTTTTACCAAACATGGGAAAGATCGAAATAGGCCCGTAGTTGCGTACATCTCTTTTATTACCTGATTTGTGTTGTGTCGTCACTAGGTGGTCCTGGTGGAAAATGACTCGTCTGCCCTTCAACGGTTTCCCTCGGGCGACATCAGCAGCGGTATCTGAAAAACAAAACGAGTGCCGTGGGTTGCTCAAGGTCGATGGGCCAGGGGTTAACATTAAAAATCAGAGTTATTAACAATAAATCTTTATTTAGATCCTTGTGTTTCCAAATATGTTGACGCGGGGATGTCAAATCTACAATCGCGGTTAGAAGCTAAATTCAACAGGAGAGTACAGCCAAACCGAATGCCAGATTGAGGCTGTACTGTGGGAGTGGTCCGTGGCCTCGGTCGGGAAGACAAATACTGCCAAACTGGGTGCCAGCTTCAGGCGGTATCGTCGCGACGGTCTACGGTCAGAGTCAGAAAGACAAGTATCACCAAACTGGACTCCAGCTTAAAGTTCTACTCCTCAGGGTCAGCGATCGGGACGGTAATAAGTCTTACCTACGGAATGTCGGTCTGTGAACGGTGTTTCGAAAACAAATCGCAATCGGTCGCTAGAGAGCTCAGGTTAGGTCGCTGTCAGATACTGATAAACAAGGGCCACATTCAGCCCCGGAGGTCGTATTTATACCCGGATTGTTAATTAATCTGGTCTAAACACATTGTACGATAGAGACGGAGAGATTTTACTTTATTTTTATTTAATAAATAAATTTTATTAATTTTATAATCGTTCTGTGACTTCCCTGCGTTTCACAAATTTATAATTTATATTTCAGAGTGTGTTACAAGTTTTGAAAAAATTGTATTAGCATTTTTTCCAACTGTTGCACTCGGTCATTGGCGGGCTGGTGCAGTTGTGGCTGGCTGTCCGCGTGCTGTCAAGAATATTGTTTTACTCTGAAAAATATACAAATCACAAAAGAAATATAAAAGGTAAGTTGAAATTTGAAAACAGGATGGTATTATCTCCACATGATGTTGTAGGGAAGTCTGTAGCTGTAGCTGTCAGATGTCTGGCCATGCGGTCTTGGTGATAGGTTAACCATGTGCTCGTGGAAAAGACGCGCTGAAAACGGCTTCCACGGTATTCTGGCGGTCTGCAATGATGTTCGCAAGTCGTGGAGAGACTGCTCGATAGTTTTGCAGCACGTGGTCGGGGCAAAATACATGCAGGTGAGAGTGCACTTCGTCACAGTGTATAGTAATAAGGAATGAACTTTTCCACATATCAGGGAAAATTCCGTTTTTTAATGATATATTGAGGCTGCGTTCGAATGCGAGCGCCATGAATAAGTAGTGAGTATTTAAAGAACTAAAATGAATTATATTCGACTATTGGTAAATAGCCGGTTGCACTATATATTGTTAGCTTCTTGATCATAAAAGCCCTGTGATATTATATTGCAGTTTGTGTAATTATTAGAAGTGTTTTTATTGCAATTTTCTAAGAAATTATGTCATCTTTTTTCTCTCTGATAATCCTTCTCTGATTCCTTTTGACTTTAATTCAACTTCGTCTGACTATTTGGTAGTAAATTTCAGTAATTTTGGCAGTTAAAGTGATTTCAGCTTTTTTTTTTTTGGTTTTTTCTTAGTACTATTGAGAAACATTAGTGTTTCAGTGTATTAATTTATTTTTGTATTCTTTTGGGAAAACTGTGTTTTAATTTTTCTTTAGGTTTTTAATTTGTTTTGGGAAACATAGTTTCAGTGTTTTCATTTTTGTTCGAGATCTTTTGGGAAACATTACAGTTTCTCTGTTTTCATTCACAATTCACAAAATATAGTTTTAACTAATGAATAGATGCTATTTTTTAATACACACAACACACAAGCATCGAAAATCCCTTGAATATTGAAAAGATTAAAAGAGATAGAGATCTTTAGGTACATGTGCCGCTACTAAATGGATTGTGCACTTTCTGAAATCATTCGGGGCATGAATAATTTTGGTTTTATGATAGTTTTCGTTTTGTTTATGGAATAAAATATTAATATTGCTCTCAAAACTATTTAAAAAGCGCTGTAACACTTAGATATCTTTTAAAATTAAAAAAGAATGAAAATTTATTTGATTTAAAAAAAATCAATGATTTTTGATTATTTTCAATAAATCATGATTTTTGCCAACCCTGATTTATATTCCTATATTTTCAGGGTATTCAATCATAATTGTTTATCATTAGAAGTGTTATTATAGGTAATATTTTTCTTTTTTTTATTGGTTTTTGTATCTACTCGTATGTTAAAATGTATATTTCTATATTTATGATATAGAAATCGTAAGAATTTATTAATGTTACAAGTACTCGTACTACGTAATACTTTTCTTATTCTTGTTGCTTTCTGTTTTTATATTAAAATTAATATTGTTATATTTACAGGGTAGGTATACAATCATAAGTATTATATTTTTGCTACACTTATTATAGGTAATACATGTCTTATGATTTAGATTTTTATGAAATGTTGTTATGTACTTATATTTACATATTATTTTTTATAATATAAGTAACGTCTCAACCATAATTTGTACAAGAGCAATTTTTACAATAAATAAACAAATGAATGAATATTTTTCCATGCAATTACAAAAATGTATTGCTTTATTAGAACTTTCATAAATTTTAATAAAGTTTAAAGTAATAGTTTTTTGTTGCTATGTTATACTTCTATAATAAAATTTTGTACTACTCCAATGATTTTTTAAAATAAGGTATCACTTGTTAAGCATATTTAAATTCGAGATTTAAATCAGACAAACCCTATATGTTTCAATATAAAATAAGTAGATAACGATAGTCGATGGATAGATAATGATGAGGGCATAAATAGCGGCAGCGGTATGAATAGCTTCAAATTTCCTAAAATAGTATTAATTGAGTATCAATATTGTTATGCATATATTTTGTATATTTACTTTTACTGACTTCTTTATGTTTTAGGAATTATTTATTATTTTTAACGCAATCCATTTACTGTATCGCAATTGTTTTTAATTACTATTCTTTGACAGAAACTACTTATTAATTTGTTATGAAGCCTACTCTTCTTATAAATATTTTAAATTTATATTAAATTATTTTGAATAACTCTAATCCTAACAAAGATACTTGCATTATTATTATCATTATTAATATTAGCGTGGACGTATTTCATGGCAGTGGCCAACATCAACTCAACATCCAAATCAAATAAATACTTTCACTTGTATCCTGTGGCTGTTTCTGGAAGCCGTAATCGTGACCCTCCGCAAAGCAAATTCGGTATTTCTAAATCCCCTTACTGACCCAACCCCATAAATTCAGCTTACCTACAAGCTTGTTTTACCATAGCGCCCAAAATATTAGCGGACAGAAGCTGAACTATTTCAAGCTATTTTGTGTTCTCAAACAACAGTTTTTTTATTTCGAGATGCATTCAAAAATTACTTCATAGTTTAAAATTAAATTTTATATAAACATTACATATAATAATATTGAGTCAAGTGACTATTTTTGTAAATTTTTTTTGCTTAAATGTTTACACTTTTTGAAAATATTATAGTTATTACAGTTCCATGAATTATAAAAACTAGTCATTTTACTAGATTAAAATAAGAACTACAAATGTGAAAAGCAATAAGGTTAAATGTGGTTAGTTTTGGAATGTACCTCTAACAAAATTTGATGTATTTTTATGCAACGCGTGATGCATTGAAACACAGCCTTAAAAATTAAAAACAAAGGATAGACTAGGTAATATGGACAAGTTTTTAAGAAATGTGGATGAATGAGGTAAGGGCCACAGCCTTTATTTATACCTAGGTTAGAAAGACAACTGAAAATGTCTTCTTCCTGAATTGCTACATTATGGATATTAATGGAAGTATTAATGTTGTTAAATGAAGTATTAATATTATCGCCCTGCAAAGTAGTGTACACAGATCCAAAGTAATCAGCAGAAAGGTTACTAACATCATTCCCGTTGAAGGCATTAACATCATTAAGTTGCATTGAGTTAGGTAGACAGTTATCGTTCCTATGTTTTTTGTGTCATTCCAACATGAGGATACATTTGATTTTAAATTATTTTCAATATAACTAATGTAGTTACGATAATCACTATCTGGCTTACTTTTAAGTATTTGCCTTAGCACACGAAAAGTCTTATAGTCATTGATGTTACCATATATTTTCCACTTTTTGTAAAATTTATTTTTTTCTTTAATGGTTCTAATTAATGATTTAGGAAACCATTTCATATCCTTACTAATTTGTTTATTGTATATAGGATAGTAAGCTTCTAAGAGGCTGTATAAAATATCGTAGAATGTTTTTACGTTTTCGTTTATATTACTGTTATTAAATTTTAAATCCCAATTTACAGATGATACTTTATAAATTAAGTTTTCGTAGTCTCATTTTTTATAATTATAGTTAGGAATATAGTTATTATTTAAAGGCCATCATTATGAAAAAGATCAAATTGTAAAGCAGGTAATAAGCATCTAACGTTCTAATCGGATATGAACATTTTGAAATATTAAGATTTAATGAAGATAAAATAAGTTCTAAGACGCAATTTAAGTGATTTTGGATATTGTTATACTGTGGTAAGTTACAGAGTGACATTATTATATTTATTAAGTTCGTATAAATTTCCGATCGTCTGGATATATATGGTGTCAAATTGTTTACATTGAATTGTATCCAGTCAATTGTAATCACCGGCAACGATTATATTTGTAGTAGGAAACTGAAAGACTATATCACTTACTTTATTGAAATGACTGTTGTTGGTCTCGACATCAGCTGTTGGTGGTAGGTAGACACAACATAAGTAAAGTTTTTGGATGTTCGAGCTGGATATAGTCATCCATAGGTCTTCAGTAAGTAAGTATCACTCTAAATTAATTCGAGAGTAATATTTTTTGGACACGAGAACTAATATACCACCGCCTTGTTTATTATTTGGATTATCACGATCTCTTCTATAAATGGAATATTTGTTAGGATCACAGATCTCATCACTTATTGAGTTATTTAACCAAGTCTCACTTAAACAGACAATGTCACAGTTACTTGATGATATTTCATTTTATAATTTACGTAATTTAGTTTTTAATCCTCGTACATTTTGATAATATATGTTATATAATATATAATATATATGATAATATATCAGGTGACGACACAAAGAGTAAATATGGAAGAGTGTTTTTTATGCATGCAAGATAGAATTAGAGAGCTTCCAGGAAAAACAAAAAATAATGGAAAATAAAAATAAACTAACAAATCAACAAAAAAATGTATATATAACCACTAAATTGACTAAAAACGATTTACACATACAACAAGATTCTGGAAAAGAGTGAAAGAGGAAAAAAAACAAAGGTATGTCAGTAAAAATTGGCTACCAGAAAGTATTTATAGACAATACAGAATGGATATGGGATAAAATTTTTGAAAACCTAACATAAATCGCAAAACCAAGAGAAAAATCAAAACGGTTCAAAAAACTGAATGGAAACACGATGGACGGCAAATTTATGACAACATACGCAAAGAATCTTGACACGACAAGCATGATGAAAAATAGGAAAAATTAAATAGGAACAAATACAACAATAAATGTAAAAAAGAAAACAAATAAAAAACATAATTTAACACAAAGAACTATCAAATTTGGTACATGGAATATTAAGAGTTTAAAAGGAAAAGAGATGGAACTGACAGAAGAAATGGGAAAATTAAAATGGACTATATAGGATTAATAGAGACTAAAAAAGAAAAACAGCAAAAACGCAAAAGCTGGAGTAGCAATAATGATAAAGGAAGAAAACATAAAATGGGTAAAAAACGAAAACATGAGAAACGAAAGAATACTAACAATTAACATTAAAAAAGGAAAGCAAAATGAAAAATACAAAATAATAGTAGCCTAAGGTCCAAAAGAAGACGCAATAAGAGAAGAAAAAGACAATTTTTTTAATGAACTACAAAAAGAATTGGATAATAGCAGCCACAAGGTAATAATTATGGGGGACATAAATAGAAGAGTTGGTAACACAAATGAAGAAATTGAATTGGGCTTAAAGAAACACGGAGAAAGCGTTAAAAACATCAATGGAGATATAATAATTGACTTCTGCCTGGAAAATGTAATGAAAATAGGAAATTCTCATTGCAAGAAAAAAGAAAAACACAAAATAACAAGACAAGTAATAAGTAGGAATGAAAAATCAACCATAGATTACTTCTTAATAAATAGAGACCTGTGGAGAAAAGTAAAAGACATAACAGTAAAAAAAGATCCGGAGATAGGAAGCGACCACTTTCTGTTAACAATGTCATTTAAAAACATAAGAATAAAAGAACAGGAATAGAAAAGAAAGATCGTAAATATGAATATAAAGTATACAAAAAATATTTAAATGTTAAAAAAGTTTATAAAAATACAAAACAATTTTTTTCATGTTTTAATGGTACAGTCAATATTATACACATTACAATAATGAAATATTGCATACTTAAATAAAACAGTATGTTTTATTATTTTACTTTACAATTTGTAAATTTTACTTATTATACGATTCAAATCTCTCAGTCTAATGTAGGTTCTTCTTCTCGATAAACAAATAAGTACTTCAAATGGAATAGTATATAATATTATTAAATTCAGTCTCTAAGATTTAGTGGCTTGTAAAATATTTTCATTTGAATATAACAGGTTTCCTCTTGAAATAAAAGTAAGCCAATTTTAAAACGATTTTTAACTTGTATATTTTTTGTTTATATTATCTAAGATGTTCCATCAAGTAGCGACTACAAATTCTCTTAATGTTAGTAAAATTTTACTATTATTAACAGAAGAAAACACTAATATGTATAGTTGGACAAGAGATCTCGAGTTGACGTTTAAATTATTTTATGGTTGTGGTATCTATTCATAGTTTTTCCCTGAGTGAAAGAATTGAAAGAAATGTGACCTTTATGCGTTCTGCTATAGGGTATAGAATTGTACGAAATCCATTAGAATACACTGTTTGTTCCAGGTACCCAGCTAAGCACTGGATTTGGAAATCCCAAAGTAATATTAGCATACCTTACTTAATGTAGATGGATTACTGTACAACCTGGAAATAACTAGACAGGGATGTATTTAAAATTTTAATATCATGTTTTATGAAAAATACTCTAATAATTGTCACAAGTTGTAGTAACGTTGATGTACTCTTGGTAATAAGAACATTATGTTATAGCAGTTTCGTTTTTATGCAAAAATTGTTTGCATTTCCACGAAGATAATGATTATTGCTAAGAAATTAACGGTATTAAAATTTTAAATACATCCCTGTCTAGTTATTTCCATGTCGTACAGTAATCCATCTATATTAAGTTAGGCATGCTAATATTACTTTGGGATTTCCAAATCCAGTGCTTAGCTGGGTACCTGGAGCAAAACTTTGAATAGATACCACAACCATAAAACAATTTAAACGTCAACTTGAGATCTTTTGTCGTACTATACCAGATTAATACGTTATAAAATATAACGTTTCGCGAAGTGCAACCCGCATGACGTCATTGCGCAGCAGAAACCAAAAGCGAGAAAGTTACTGACACACCGTGTCTCTGTGTATCGTTGTGTATCGTGCTGTGGGTGAAATTCTGAAAGGTATAGACATTGTACGTATTTATATCGACGATTGTGTCACTGGTGGAGTCAAATTAGAAGATTGCATAGAACGTACAAAGTTAGTAATACGTAGATTATGTGACTTTAATGCCCGAATAAATGAAATCAAAAGTAAATTCTTTGAAGACAGTGCAGTAGATCTGTTAGATCATAGGACTGATAAAGCAGGCATAAAACCAATTCAATCAAAGTTAGAAGCGATTGTAAAATGTCCAGTTCCTAAAAATTTATCACAGTTTAAAACATATCTTGGTACCTTAAATTTTCACTCAAAATTTATACTAATGTTATCTACCACACTACAACCACTTCCGCCTTCGTAAAGAGTAAGAAATTATTATTAGAAAGTAACGCACTTAGCCTCTATGATCCTGACAAACCAATTATATTTACAGCTGACGAAGTTGATGGAATTGAGAAACCAATAATGTTTGTTAGTTCTACATTAACAAAAGCAGAACAAAACTATGCAGAAACACATAAGGTAGCACTAGCAATAATCTTTTCAATTAAACGTTTTCGTATATATATTTATGGAAAACGATTTAAAATTATTACTGATCATCTACCGCCAAAAACAATTTTAGGTCGAAACCCAGGATTACCAGTTTTAGCTCATGCCAGAATTCAAAGAAATGCAATACCGAGAGGGAAGTGAACTTGTAAACGCGAATTGTATGTGAAGACTATACTACCAGAAGAAACAGTTGAAGTATATTCTTTTACGGATGTTAGAGAACTTCCCTTGTCTCCAGAAAATATTGTAGCCGAATTGAAGAAGGATCGTGTTCTTACTAAGGTAATAGAATTTACTAAACTTGGGTGGTCAAATACTCATGTCACTGAAGATGTAATGAAATCATTTATGAGAAGTCGATACAATTTAAGTGTAGAAAACGAATGTTTAATTATTCCACGATCATTACGAAATGCTGCAATGGACATCATTCGCGATCAACATCCAGGTATTGTGCGGATGAAGATGAGGGCACGCGCAGATATTTGGTGGCCAAATATGGATTCCGACATCGAAAATAAGGTTCAGATATGTGAAGCTTGTCAAATTTTTGCTGAAAAAGGTTAAGAAAAACCAGTAACCAGTTGGCCAAAAACAGATAGGAATTTTAAACGAATTCATAATGATGTTTTTAAGAAACATGGGAATTATTTTGTATTATTAGTAGGTGTTACATCAAAATGGTTAGAAATATACATTATGAATGGAAAACATACAAGTAAAACCATTGGGAAATTGCGTCACGTATTTGCAACATTTGGTATTCAAGGAGAGTTAGTTGCTGATAATGGTCCGCCATTTAATGTAGAGGAGTTTCACACTTTCTACAGAAGTAATGAAATAAAATTAACGCGTAGTCCACCATATCTCCTAATGATCCAGCAGAAAGAAACGTAGTATATCTTTGTTTAAATATGCTCGGACGTACTAATCAAATATGTTAGATAACATACTAAAGTTGATAATTAGTTAGGTACTAAAATCATTCTTAAAGTTGCTAAATTTGAATATTATCACAACCCATATCAGTTACAATATTCTATAATAAAGTACGCCCGATATAAATAACATGTTATATTTAGAACTAAGCCAAAGTTACCCACAGCTAGTGCGGTTGTGAGGTCGTGATGTGTCTTGTCTGATCGTGTAGATAAGCAACATAGCTCGCCCTGTCCAATTGGATGCGTTACCACACAACGGCTCGTTGTGTGCTGACCTTGCAGACACCGTAGGTTGACAACCTGTATCACTAAAATGCAATTAAAACATATCATAAAAAAAGTACCTCAGGTACTTGCGACCCTGTTTCACATAGGAGTGTTGTGCCATAGATAAATGAATGAAATTTACCCATGTCACGCTAGGATAGGTGACCAAATGTATTTTTTCCAGATGGTGCTACTAATTTAAATAAATATGTAATATTTAAAAGAATATAATGTTTTGTTAAATATTTTGAGACGCACAACATTGGTCAAAGGATAATCCTCACGCCTATGGATTACACGCCTGGACGCTAAGGCCAGATGGCCAAACCACTTGAAAAGATCAGTCTGCGAAACGCTGAGCCTGTATCTGCGTGGTTGATATGTAGATTCTAGAAGGGTCTACGATCACGCGTCTGTTTAGAAGAAGGAAGACACTACTCCGGAACGACCCTAGATCTGCAGGAGTGACGAGGGATATTTTTGTATATAACTCGAGTCAAAATCTATATTTGATGAGTCAAATCCAGGACTCCACGTATGCTTGGCTTGTCCGAGGTATGTTTTCCTGATCTCCTTGACTCCACTTCTTTACATCCTTAATTCTCCTCACTGGGACCGTCTATGAGTAGCACGAGGCCAATATCTAACACCTAGATCACCTAGTAGACGCTCTAAACCCTTTTGTCGTGAGTAGCACTATTCTGATGTCTGGCATCTCGATGAATAATCCTCCTCAATGGGACTGTCTATGAGAAGCACGAGGCCGATGTCTGGCACTTAGACGACCTACTGCATTCTCTGAAACCATCTCCGTGTTTATTTCCAATTAAATTCCACTACCAATGCGCTGCTCGGACAAACTAGGTACGTGTTTACTATATTTTTTAATACAAATATTGTTTTATAGCTGTCTCAATTAAATATAACCAATCTGATCGCGTTGACTGTGAGTCCTCCGTGATCGGTTCGTTTGACCGAGAGCTCTTGTGGCCGGGAGAACCGTGAGCTCAAGGGCCGGACATTACGAATCAGACCATATAAAATATAAACAATGACCCCCTAAGAAAACAGAGTGCCCTATAAACAAAAGAACCAATAAATATAACCTATACAAACCAGCACACTCACAATTGCAGTAGTAACCAACAATGTCAGACTAGATTTCAGTCATTTACCATATATGTTTATAATATATTATTGGGACCATCATTATGAATAAAATGCAAGCTTTATATATTTGTTAATTTGTCTCTTTACCTGAGGTTTTGGCTGTGGTTTCTAGCACTTTACGAATTTCTTAATTATAAATAAATGCACAAGATATATATTTTGTCTTCATTTTGGAGTGAATATTATTCTTTTATTTTATCAACTGTATTACGATAATGAAGGGTTGTTTATTTAAATAAACAATATAGGGTAAGTTAAACCTTCCACTAGACAATCTTTGGCTAATTATGCGTACAGGAGAAGGGGTACGTAACATTTCAGTACACAGGAAAAATAATAAAACTAAGAAACAGAAGCACTTGCTTAATATAAGATAATGGGAAGGTTAGAAACATGCATACGGATGACATAAAAAGAAATGTAATAGAAAATGTGGAAAACAGCAAAGAAATCAAAGGAAACTGAATCCATAGATCAAGATCAGGAAGAATTGAAGGATTGCGTAGATAATCAGACTTCCACATCTAACCCTTTACCCAATGATAAACCTGATACCCCTCCAACCATAAGAATATCCTTTCGGTCTATTAAACCACCCGATCGTCCTAATCTTCAAATGTGAGGGGAAAAAGTTGTTTTGTATAATTAATCAAATATATGATTTAAAAATATTATTTAAAATTATTATGATAAGAGTGTAATGCACCCTTACTGCTAGTGGTGCAGTGCGGGGTCGGGTGAAGACGGGTTGAGTACCTGGGGTAATAAAATTTCGCTTTCATACTAAGAGTGCAGTAGTTCGGTACTTTTCGTTATTTTCCGTTGAAACACTAAAAACGCCAGGTAGTCAATGGGTACATGTTTCGCATTCAAACAAAAGTTTCAGAACAGATGTCCGTAACTTACTAGTCGGAAATCCAAGTCTCCGTATCGTGCGCTGTACCCCGGACGTTTTCCTGTACAAATAATTTTTACATGTTCTTATAGGAAATTTTCCGACGGATCTATAGGTATTGATCATAAATTTTCTTGTTATTCACATTTTTTAACTTTAACTTGTTTTATCTTGGAAGTTACTTGGAATATTTTGATTATTTTTGCAGGAAAATGTGTCTGTATGTATTATGAATGTATTTAAAATATAAAAATAGAATGGTTTTGTGAAATACATACTTAAAAAATTAAAACTAACTGAAGAACAAGCCAATTTTGCATTTTGTAGTGCAATTTTCAATGATCAAGCAACGTTTCGGTCTGAAGAGATAGACCCCCATATACTGTTCCAAACTTTCAGAAAAGGTACCAAAGAAGTTTTTTAATTTGAATTTTTTTAAAAAAAATATTTCATTTTTGATATACTGCAAGGGGTCATATTGTTATCTACTGTGTGAAACCGCTAAACATATTACACTGTAGGTACTCAGCCGACAGCTTGTACTTTTCTAGCAATAAACACTCTAATTTATAAATTTTTAAAATAAACATACACCTTTTAGTCTTAGTATTATGTTTATTTTCAATACCTTAAACCAGGGTTTCTTAAAGTGGGGTCCATGGACCCCTAGAGGGTCCGTAGCATGTGTACCAGGGGTCCGCAGTAGGTCAGTTAAAAAACAGTCACAAAACATGAGTTAATTGAACAAAGACTAAACTGGGCAGGGTTTCTTAGCAGCGCAGTTGTTTCATGTTTGTTTCTGATTGGTGCACTGCACCGATAATTGACTTGAGGTCTAAAGCAGTTTTGAAGGCTGAATTTCAAGCAAAAGGTCTTGGCGAGTTTTGGTGTTGTTTGAGTGAAGCTTACCCTCTTCTTGTCAAGCGAGCTATGTCCGTTCTGATACCATTTGCTACTAAGTATCTTTGTGAGGCCGGGTTCTAAGTTTTGGTGTCGATAAAAACAAAAAGTCGAAATCGCTTGAACGTCGCCGATGACATGCGCCTTGCTTTGTCGAAGACAACTCCACAATTTAACATTCTTATCGAGGCCAAACAGCAACATCCTTCTCATTAGCTTTAGATTAGAAATAAGAGTAGTGCCATTATTACTACCAACTAATAAAAGTGATTTTTCAATATAAATTAGCTTGTTTTCTTTACTTACTATTAAGATATTTTTTGATAGGGGTCCGTGGAATTATTTATACTGTGAAAGTGGTCCGTGACTGCAAAAAGTTTAAGAAACCCTGCCTGAAACAATCAAAATGTCTACGAGCTGTAGAAAATAATTTAGTTCAGCTTTGACTCAGAAAAAAGGTTGGTTAGATTTATACTCGTAACAAAGTTATAAAAATATTTGTTATTATGCAAATTAATTAAGAAAATGCAAGGTGTGGTAAATAATATACCTATATTTTTTACAATATTTTTAAATCTGAATAATATTCAGAAATTAATTTTGATAAATGTTTAATTTGTCAAGATGTTCCCAATGAAATAATAAATAAAATTACAAGATTCTTACAATTCTCCTTTAAAAGCTGCAAAAATAAAGACGATGAATGTTATTCACAAATGTAGAACAATATTATGTTGTTATTTTTCAATATTTTAAATGACTTCAAAAATATTGACTTGCAAAATCTAAGTTACCAAAAACAAATAGTGTGAATATACCTTTACTTATATTCTGCAGGATATATACATATGCACGATTACTGCATATATAAAGTGTTAAAATTTAAATAATATTTTATATATTTTTAACCAATAGAGTTTTCAGAAATATAGATAATTTTAATAAGATTACGATTTCGGAAAACAATATTTATTAAAAATTATTCTTGCATCAAAATTTTAAATACCCTGTGTTGTTTAATTATGCACATGTACATATATTTGTAGTTATGTGAAATTAAGCCAGAAATTATGTTTTTTATATCCTAATATAAATTTTTAATCTTAATTTGTTTTTTTTAAGATGAAATGATATAATTTATTATTAGAACTTACAGGAGAAAATTGGGTACATCATTTTCTTGTCAAATTAATTTTTCTAAACATTGTTTTATTGTTTGTTTTCCTCAAATAAGTGCAGATTTGTGTAATTCTACATACGTATTAAAATTAATAGTTTTGAAAAAAAATCTAAATAATAATACTGATTTCAGTGTTGTTAATTTAAGATATATATTGTTAAAATGAAGTTAATATTTTGCCGTGAATAAAGAAAACGGTTTGTAATTATGGAATAATATCATTTAAAATATCTCTCTACGTTGTTATTGTTGGAATGTTTGTAGGACTACTTTTACATAATGAAATACACGTTTTGCACTATATAAAAATCATTATATTCGACAAATGTTGTTATCAAATAGTTATTTTTTTTGTAACTCAATAATGTCATTTAATTCTCTTATATAAGTTTTACTATTTTATCATCACTTTTCATTTTTTTTTACTATGATAATTGTTTTTTATTGTAAATCTTTAAAATTATATAATATTCTATAAATATTTTGTTATCGAAAACAGTTTGAGAAATTAACCATTTAAAAACGAATTTCTGAATAATAAACCCATTAGTGACTTATGACATACATATTTTCTTTATCTAAAAACTTCATAATTAGAACATTATAATACAGGGTGTTGAATATATATTTTACAAAATAATTTAGTACTTGACGTTGTAATAATGATATTTTCAAACATCATAAATGTGGAATTAATTTCTACCTTTGGAATCAATGAATAATGCCACTTTTATGAATTTTAAAGAAAAATATTTTTTTCTTGTTTTGGCGGCTGCGAATACACGTGTTACATAGTCGCTTGAGCAGACCTTGTATAGCTCTATCTTTGTCTATTCGGATTAAAATCCCGAAAATCTTATCATCACTAGATGTGAAAGTTTTGAAAGCTGATGGTAGATGGCAGCACTGCATGACTCTTTTTAACAGCATTTGTTAGAGAATAAGTCTTTCGGCAATCCGTCAATATTCTAATAATCACATAATAAACAAGAAAAATAATACTTAATTTGTGTTAATTAAAGATCAATTTATGCCTAAACGGTAATAGTTTTTTGAAAATGTCTTGTAATATTAAGGAATTTTGCTCAGAAAAGAGGCGTTTTTTACCATGTTTAATAATTAATTATTAATTAAAGAAAGCAAGAAATTAAAAAAACAATACCGTTTAGGCCTAGATTTGTTCTTACTCTATAAATTACAATTTATTTATTTACCAAAAGTTTAACGATAGCAAAGATATGACTGGATTACAAAATCACTTTTTCGCATATTTCCAAGGGGGTGCATCATACTCTTAAGTCAGTAAGTCTGCTTGCAGATAATTTCATAGCGACGCCACGGAAGCGGCAAGGTTCTAAAAGGAATATAATAACTGTCTTTTTTTTAATTAATGTTATTTAAGCGTGCAACATGTTGTTATTTATTTACAAACATAACATTTTATTATAGATGAAGAATTAATAAAAGACTAAGATGACATAAGAGTACAACAAAACATGTCATTTTCATGACATGTCCAATGCCTGGTTAGCTTTTACCTTTTAGTATATATTTTGTTGGTGCTGCTTTGCTGTTCTGCTAGCGCTAACCAGCAAACTACATTGAACGCACGCACCAACTTTTCCCTGTATTGAATTTTTTATATAATATTTGATATTTAAATGAAAACATAGTTGCACTTTATTTTAGTTTAATACTTCATTCTTAAGTTTGAGAAATTTTCGGTTTTGGAGAGCTAATAATTACAAATAAAATGTTTTGCAACAATTTATTACATGCTTTATTCCATACATTTCAGAGGTGAAATTTTTCCCATCTTCGACGGGAATATACATTATGTTATAAAGAAATATTTAAATGTTAAGTATTCATTTTTATAACCAATGCAATATGGTATTATTAATTCAGGTAACAAGAACATTGGTAAATATTAGAAAGACAAATTACGATTTAAAAGGGTGAGTACAATTTAAAAGAGAAGTTACAAATTTGTAAAAACATTTTGAAACAAGTATGAACACAATAAGTTACATGTACTAATTTAAACTATTTAAAACATTATTTTTTTAAGACTACACACATAAACTCATAACGAAATTTCCAGTATGAAGACGAAGATTTTATCAATCGAGCAAGAGGGACAGGGCGATGAAATTGTCCTTCGAACAGTCTCTTGTTTTCTTAAATTTCCCGTATTTAAAGGCCGGGAAAACATTTTTAACTATCATTTCAAAATATCCCTGAATACTTGATTTATTTATTTGGATATTTGGGGGTTTTATATACTTTTTGTTAAAAAAGTTAATGTTAAGAATTAGAATGAATTGTTTTATTTAATAATCGGCACCAGTTAGCAAGCGTTTTTAGGTAACACTCACGCTATCTTCACTACTTGAATTCTAGTGTCTTGGGTTCGATTCCACTGCGGGCAGGACTGTATGTAAGTATCCCTTTATATATACAATATTATTAATATTATTAATGAAACAAAATATGAATACGAAAGAGGTAGAGTAAATAATTAATTTTGTTTAACCCATTGTTATACAGGCTAATTACTCGAACACCTGAACATGTAAAATCATATTTTGGTAATTTCCTGCTTCCCTAATTATTTTAGGAAAAAACATCTAATAGTAGTTGTAGAGCATAATTTCTGCATCTTTATCAATAAGTAAAATTAATTTTACTTGCCTTGTATGCTCAGAAATTAGGTATGAAATCACCCCAGAAATAGAGGTAGCCATGGAATTGAAACAAAAATTAAGTGTTACGGTTTATATGACAATTTTTGAGGTTACAAGGCAAGTAAAATTAAGTTAACATATTGATCCGGAAGTAGAATTTTATGCCCTACAACTGTTATTTGAAGCTATTTTAGTTAAAATAGTCAGGGAAGAAGAAAGTTACGAAGGTGTGATTTTACATGTTAAATCCATATGTTCGGGTCATAATCGTGTGTAACAATGGTTTAAATCAAATTTACGAGTCAGTCTTTCTCTTTCCTAATCATATTTCTTTTTATTAAATAAAACAATTTATTTTAAGTTTTAACATTGACTATATTTTTCAACAAAAACCTTTGAAACCCAACAATATATAAAATGGATGAGTCCAAATATCAAAAAAAAAATAAAAAATACCCGAAAATAACTAAGATTTACATCATTCTACTCCTAAGACTTAATTAATTTGGATGAGTTTTGGTGTGACGATCTAAATGATACTTCCGAGAGAATGATTTACTACAGATAAGACACTGGTGATCTTTTGTACCGGTATGAATGGTCATATGTTGAACTAAATGAGTCTTTAGCTTGAATGATTTACTGCACGACTCACATTTAAAATCTTTTATTTTGGAATGTAATTTCATGTGAGTAGATAAATTAGATTTTTCCGTAAATGATTTATTACAAATATCACAATGAAAATCTTTTATTTTTGAATGAATTTTCATGTGTTTATCTAAATTAAATTTCAACAAGAACGACTTATTACAGATATTACATATAAAATCTTTAACGCCGCTATGGATTTTCATGTGTTTATTATAATTTGAAATATCCGAAAATGATTTATTGCAAGTGTCACACTGATAATTTTTTATTTTTGCATGAATTCTCATGTGTTTAACTAAAGAAGATTTGATCGTAAATGATTTTTTGCAGATAGAACAAGGAAATTCTTTAATTTCAGAATGAATTTTCTTGTGTTGCAAAAAATCTGACTTATGCTTAAATAATTCACAGCAAGTATCACACTTAAAATCTTTAATTTCAGGATGAATTTTGTTGTGTCGAACTAAACTAGATATTAGTGCATACGATTTACTGCAGATATTACAATGAAAATTTTTATGGATTTTCTTGTGCCTTATTAAATTTGATTCATCCGTGAACGATTTACTACAGATGTTACAACGCAAATCTTTTATTCTAGGGTGACTTTTCAGGTGTCGACACAAGTCAGTTTTACTTCTAAATAACATTTTACATAGAGTACACGGGAAAGCATTTCCTACTATTTTGTGTGGTATAACGTTAACGTTGCTTTGCGAGGAAGTAAGCACACTATGAAGCTTTATATGTTTTTTAAAATTATCCTTATTTGCAAATCTTTTTTTACAATGGGGTATATGACCATTTTTTTTCTTCCATTTTATGATTCTATACCAAAAATAAAAATACCCGTATTTTTTTAAATCGCTTAATTATTGATAATTCCGGAGAAAAACATTAATAAAGTTTAAGAGAGGGGATATCTTGACGTCACCTAGGAGAATTAGACAAAGAGAGATGCTAATAGAAAGAGAAAGATATAGTGCGACCCGCGCGAACCTTTTGCTACCTGATTCTAACCCGTAACCATGGTAACCAAACAATAAACACACCGAGACTCGTCAGGGACTTCAATGCCAACCAGATTTACATTATAACATTCGTTGTGTAATATCAAAATATTTTAATTTTATTCTATTAATTTCCTAAATTGATATCTCATATATTGTTTCATTAATAATTATGACTAATTTATCATTAGCAACATTTATTCGATATCATTTAAGTAAAATAAATAAGTTCATTAAATTCCTACTTTTAGCATTGTAAACTGCTCTCTCGTTCTCCTAGGTGACGTCAGAGGTAGAGCGCTGTTACATATTAATTGCGAATTTCAGTGAAATTATAAGATAATATTTAGTTTTTATTATTATTATTGGTAGTCACAATGGTTAATTTTTAATTTTTATACTTTTTTTCTTTCAATTCGAGAGTGGTCATATAGCCCATTAGAGCACTGGAATTTTTTAATTCCGTTATGCATGACAATATGTTTATTCAAATCATATTTATAAGTAAATGTTTTTTTGCATAGGTTACACTGCAAATGTATTTTTTTTATATGACGCAACAAACTAGCACTACTTAACAGTAATTTATAACAAACTTTACAGCGAAATTCTTTCTTTTTAAGAATTTTCTTTTTTGAATTGTTATTATAAATATCTACCTCAGCTATTTTTTTAGACTCAGCTGAATTGTTGTGACACTCTCCTCGTATATTCGGAGTTGAATTCTCATCCTTTGTTTTGTATTCTTCTTGATTATGATACACATCGTTTACTAAATCATATTCAGCATATTCTTTCTTCAACATATTTTGCACCATTTTATTATAAAATTTTCGGTCTTCTGATGTTTCCTTTATTTTTTCTTTCGTAATAGAAATATTTTCTTCATTGTCGGAGTTTGTATCTGTATTCGGGAATCCCTCACTTTTGCATAGCTGATACTGCGGTATTATAGTGAGTCTTTCTAGCAGAACGATCGGGTTGAGAAAAGCCCCGTGTGTGTGCGACTGAACATGGGCAGTCCTTGAGGATCCTAGGCTGTTCCTGCTGCTACCCACGACGTGCATGCTGTCCGTGTTCAGCTGCATCTTCGGGGATGCGCTCATTCTTCGCAGCTCCAAGTCAGGGGATGTTCTGCTTACCGACAATGCAGTATTCAGGAATTCGCTTTTTATGTGCAGCTGAAGGTTCAGTGATGTTTGTTCCAACTCTTCTTTCTTACAACAAGTTTCTTCTAATTTTTCGAGTTTGAAGCAAGATGTGTCCGAGGCCTCGCAGGCCCTGATACTGGTCTCTAGACGCCGATTGCTCTCCAAACTTGATTGTTTAAATTGGTGAAAGCGTAAAGAGCCTCCTCACAAACGGAACAGATGCTCAGTGCAGCACTCAACCTGATGATAGTCTGAAATATAATTTCCATTATAAGTATATATTCATAAAAAATACAGGGTGATCCAACGACCACACATTTATTTATTTATTTATTTATTTATATTTATATTTAGGAAGCTAACAGAAAAAAATCCAATTACAAGCTTCCACAGATATACATAATGATTTGACACTATTAGATGTATGTAATAATAAAGTAGTTAAACAAAAATATACATATGTACATAATATAAAATAAAATAATGGTGATTATAAACATTGCACTTACAGAGCATTCTTGAACTGATTTATAGTAAGTAAAAACAAATCTATATGTTGAAAATTTTTGTTATAGGTTGACATTATTCTATTCAATGGTGAATTTTTGAAGTTGTTAGATTTGTGTTTATTTACATAGAAGACTTGACAATGTCTTGAATTAAATGGTGGTACATGAAAATTTAATTTATTTATAATATTATAACCATCAATATGATGATTTAAGATTTTATACAAAAATATCATGTCAGCTTTAATTCTCCTGGACTCGAGTGAATTCAAATTACATTCATTGGTTATTGCATCATAACTGGAAGAACAAAATTCAAATTTGTATTTTAGTAATGAGATGAATTTTCTTTGAACTGACTCAATCCGAGCAATATACTTTAAATACATAGGATTCCATACTTGTGATGCGTATTCAATTATTGGACGAACCAATGCATTAAATAATAAAACTAATGATTCTTTACGTTCATATGAATTTGATGTTCTATATATGAATCCTAATGTTCTATATGACTGAGAAACAATATGATCTATATGCTCATTAAAAGACAATTTGGAATCCATTATTACTCCTAGATCACGGTTCGATGTTTTTCGTTCTAAGTTTATTCCGTTGATGTCATAATTGTTTTCAATTATTTTTCTATTACGCGTGAAACTAATGACATAATATTTGTTTACGTTTAATAGTAGGTAATTGTTGCTACAAAAGTTCTGCAATCGGACCAAATCTTCTTCCACCAATCTACAATCTGCATTGGACGAAATCTTTTTATAAACTTTCAGATCATCCGCAAATAATAAAAATTGACAATTAATAAAACATTCCGAAATTAAGTTTATATATATATTGAATAGCAATGAACCGAGATGCGAGCCTTGCGGAACACCAGAGGTAACATTAATTAGCCGAGATTTGAACCCATTGCAGAACACAAATTGGGATCTATTTTTTATATAAGATTCGAACCATCTTAAAAATGAACCATGTATTCCATATAATGCTAGTTTATTTATTAATAAATCATGATTTACACGATCAAAAGCTTTTTGGAAATCTGTGTAAATGGTATCAACTTGTATTCCTTCATCCATGGCACTAGTTACATATTCAGTGAAAGGGATTAGATTATTGAGAACAGATTTTTTGTTAGAGAAACCATTTTGCTCGTCGATAATTATATTATTAAAATCTGATTTTATTTTATTCATAACTAGGCTCTCAAAAATTTTCCCAAACACTGGTAATATGGATATCGGTCTGTAGTTAGTAACATTCCTTTTATCACCTGATTTATGAATTGGTGTTACTTGAGAAGTTTTCCATATATCTGGAAAAATACCTTCTCTTAAGGATTTATTATAAATAATGAACAGTGGATATGTTAAATAGTGTGAACAATTTTTAATAAATAATGGGTGTATGTTATCAGGTCCGGAACTTTTGTTAGTATTTATGTTAGACAAATTATGGAAAATTTCTTCTTCGGAAAGAAAAAGGGTACCTAAATTAATCAAATTTGGTGTATTACTGAGTGGAATACTTGCATCATTATTGTCGTTGTGAAATACCGTGTAGACAGATTCAAAGTAGCTAGCAAAAATATTACTGATATCTCCACCTGAATAAACTTCTTCATTATTATAATACATAGAATTGGACATTACTAGACAAAACATGCTCTATACTTTTCTACTGTTTGTTATGATCTCGGCTGGCCAGAAAGAGACAACAAAGGATAGAAATATATGAGGTAACTTCCTAATTCTGTCGCTAGATGTCCCTGTGGTTACTTGTGATATTTCCTTCTTTGTTTGTACGGCGTGTTGTTCTGATTGTTTTGTTTTCGGGTGTTTTGTTGTTTTTTAAACAATTATAAACCTACATTTTTTAAGTAAGTATAGCAAATAAAATGTAGGTAATTCTAAAAGATCATTATGCGTTTTATATTTTAGGGCAACGTTATTTGACGTACTGCGTTTTATATTGTTTGTTTTTGTTTTACCGTGTTTTTAGAAATCTGCCTTTTTCAAATAAGTATAGTAAATAAAATGTAGGTAATTCTAAGAGATCATTATACATTTTATATTTTAGGGCAACGTTGTTTGACGTACGGCGTTTGGTTTAGTTAGGTTTTTGTTTTCCCGTGATTTTATAAATCTGCCTTTTTCAAGTAAGAATAACAAATAAAATATTGTTAATTCTAAAAAGATCATATTCATTTTATATTACAGGGTAACATCGTTTGAGGTGGAGCCGTGGTGTTTTATTTGTTTTTGTTTTATGGTGTTTTTATTAATTTCAAGAAAGTTTTTGTATAATTCCATTATTTTTCATAACTCATTCATTTTGACGTATAAATTAAGTCAAGATCACTTGGACTTATTTTTCAGCGCAATCCGAAGTAAAGGTGGACATAATAACAATCCAATGGGTAGACAATTTGAGGCAGCGTGCAAAAGATTAATTGTACATGCTGAATTAAAAGGTTCAGAGCATGGAAATTGTATAGCCATAGATGACACATCTATATTAAACGTATTTCAAAGAACAATCACTGTAAACATGAACATGGGAGAGGATTTAACTGTTTCAAATGAAATGCTTCATGATCTAAGTGACACGGATTTTTCCCCGAGAGCATGGAATCTAACATGTTTTGCCGACAATATTGTCACATACATGGCCGGTTTTGTTGTAAAAAAAATTAAGAATTGTGTTGTTTGTGGCATTTGTCTAGAGGCTTTAGAAAATAATAGTATTCTTAAGGAAAATTTTAAATTGCAAATTAGAAAAACTTATGGAAATTTACAACAGGCGTCCTGATGATTTCGTTATAGTTGCCTGCAGAGCGGCTGAAAAATGTATCAGGCACTCTAAAGCTGTTGGAAATATTTTTAAAAATAACATTAAAATATATTAATTAATAAAACAATGAGGATATTACCAACAGGTATTTTGAATTGTTTAAACAACCATATTTTAGAACAGGATCCGTTAAACAATCACGGTCTACAATTAATAAAATTAATTCTTGATGTGTATTTTAAAATTCGTATACACCACGAAACGAAAATAAATAAAAAAAAATTATCTAGAATAAGAAGCATGTGCACAAAAACTATACTGTTTAAAAATCAGTAAAATAAAAAATATTATGTACAATATTTCTTTTTATCCTTTCCAACGTTAATTTGTTTTATGCATTTTATTATTGATTATCATTAAAAAGTATTCAAATATAGTAAAGTTTGTGTTCATAGCTCGTAGAACAAGCAGTGACATCTAGCGACTAAGTCGGGAGATTACTTTATATATCTCTATCTTTAGTTTTCTCTCTCTGGCCAGCCGAAGTCATAACAAATGGTACTAAGTTTCATCTAGTGTATTTGTGATCGTTGGGGTGATCAATAGTAAGTGATAGTCACGTGACCGGTAATTTTACTTAATGACATCAAAACTTTACTTCTAGGGAAAAAAAGGTAGGTATTTGAGTTGATGTGTTTGCGAAACGACCACAAATTCTTTAAATCACCTCATTTTTTATTTTTTGATTAGAGGCTTTCCCTCTCTTGGCTCCTCTGAGAAGTCGGCACTGATAATTAGTGAAGTGGTTAGGGTACGGTTTCTGATAGTGTGTATGTTTTATTTGATTATGTATGCACTGAAATAATTGATTAAAGTGGTTTTTAACGTATTTTTTGAGAGTTAATGCATAAAACAGGATTATTTATTATAGAATATTCATAATTCATGTGTATTATTTAGTTTTTTACTATAAAAGGTTATGGACCCAATTTGTATACAATAAATATGAAGAGTAAAACATAATAGACAATACAAAAAAAATTATCACGAAACTTAATGTAATGTTATAAGGGAAGAAACTCCAATTAATCCAACTTCAAAAAGTATAGTGAAGAATGGAAGAGCTAGATTACTATAGGACTTCTCGCTGAAGACAATCGTTTAATACATGTAAAAAATTATAAACTGCTAAAGAATCATGGCTAGCACTTCAACATTACCTTCAAAAAGAGACATTATAACATAAAATGACCTTATTAAAAAAAGTTATACAATATGAAACTTAAAGAAAATGGAAATATAGAAATGCACATTAATAATATAGAAGATATTACTGATTACTGATCACTACTTACTAATTAATTATTGTTGGTCAGGAATTCACGGAGCTTTTATTAATTGCTTTTCTGTTAAACAGTTTGCCAGAAAGTTACGGAACACATAACAGCGTTAGAAACTAGACCGGAAACTGATCTTACAAGAGATTTAGTGAAAAACAAATTATTACAAGATTATAACAGGCGTCTACTGTTAAATCTGGATAACTTTGAAGAAAATAAAAAATAATTGAAAGGAAAATAGTTTAAAATTAGAAGATAAAATAATAATTTCACTACAAAGTCATATAAAATAAAAGAATGTTATTTATTTAAGATATAAGGACATTTAAAGAAATATTGTAGAAAATATATAGCGCGGAAATACAAAAATCTTCAACAAAAGGCAAGTAAAGTTAATTTTGTAGATTTTAATTGTAATGTTTGCTTTGTTCTAAATATGGATAAACTGGAAAATACTTGATATATTAATTCGGGAGTTATAAGTTTCTTCATCAATCTCAAGTATCAACTAAAAGAAAGATTTTACCTGCTGATAGCACAATAATTTCATCTAACGGAAGATGAAACAGTATATTATACTGCAATAATTCCAATATTTTAGTTAAAGACGCCATATTTGTGTTAATATTGCATGGTAATTTATTATCTGTGATCAAATTGACGGAACTTGGTTTTGAAGTACAATTTAAAAATAAAATTGTATTATTCTTAAAAATAAAAAAGTAATAGCAAAATGATAGCTTTACGAATTGGACTTGAACTAATAGACTTTATTACATGAGATATGAAGAAGAAGAATATAAATGTATTCACATATGGTATCGTTGTTTAGGATACCGAAATCCTCCAGCAATTAAATGTATGATAAATAAAGAATCAACAACATGAATAAAGTATAAAAAATGTTAACATATTTGCTTCATGTTAGCCTGCAATTTATTTTTCATTTTTCATACAAAATGTCGAAAATTATAACAGTCCGAAACAGAAGCAAAGAAACAATTATACCTACATAATAATGTTATGTATCGTGTATGTGCAGCGTTTTACAACAGAATCAGATTCGATAAAGTTAAGTCAGTATAGTTATGTTAGGTTAGGTTAAATTTGGTTAGGTCAGGTTAGGTTAGATTAGGTCAGGTTAAGATCGTTCAGGTTAGGTTAAGTTAGGTAAGGTTAGATTAGGTCAGGTTAAGTTAGATTAGCTTAGGTTATGTCAGATTAGGTTAGGTTAGTTTAGGTTAGATTTGGGACGAAAGAGGAAGACTTGTAGGCATACCACTGAGAGTATCTATTTAAAAAATGCTCTCTTGCTACGTTTTAATATATGAACGGTGCGCTTTTGTCAGGCAGCCGTATTTTGACAGTTAATAAGTAAAAGTTTCATCATTCCTGACATAAAATAATAACAGAGTCAATTCCAATACGGGATGAAATTGTTTTAAAAACATGTGATTCAATTTATGTGAATATATTTAATTAATAGTAATGCTCAAAATAAAATTACCTATTGTTTACATAAATTTACAACACAGTGGAATATTTTAAATGCATATTATTTCTTAAAAAAATTGTATTAAAACTTTATTTGAGTGTACATTTTAAATATAATATGTAAACTATTTTGTAATGATATAAATTTAAAGATCTCACATCCATGTTAGAGTTGACCACTAAGAGCTAAGCTTACGAGTAAAATAAATTTCAACTCTCTTGGTTTCGGGCTCTTTCTTCGCAGTAGTAGTACGGCAGTCATTGGCGTAGTGACCAGGTTTATTACATTTGTAACAGTTTTACCACAACTGTAGCACTTTTGATTTTGACTCGAATTTAATTTCGGTCACTTGTTTAGATGTTTGTCATCAAGAATCTATTTTTTTTTTGTTACGGCTTCTAACTCTTTCTGAAGTTGGTTTCGATTTTCAATTTCAGTTACGTAAACAATTCTCTTTATTCTCTGGTCAAATTATGACAAATGAGGCATTGCTAATGCAAACCCAATTTGTTCTGGATTAGATGTCTGCCAGCGTGTCAACTAATTAAAAATTTACTTGCATATACGGAATATGGCTCATTATCTTTTGGTTTCTCTTGTAGTAATTTAATTAAGGAGGATGAATCAGTCTCTATTTGATCAAATCGTAAGAGGAATAAACCTTTGAATTGTTCCCACGTCATTCCCTCAAACGATACTTGCGACAACCATGTAGATGCAGAACCAGGTCTTCATCAGGAAACACCTTCGTCCTCGTAATCACGGATTGGTTTTCTAAATTTACTTTAACCTTTGCGCTACGCCAAGCCACAGCTATTAAAATCTGTTAAATTGTAGAGCGCGATGTGTTTCTTCTCTTCGGAGTTCCCGAGATTATCATGGTCGATAACGGCGTACAATTTCGAAGTACTTAATTCCAATCCCTGTTAAAGAATTACAAGTAAAAAATATCACGTTTAATTTACGAATTCATAGATTCTGAAGGAAACAACCTAGGAAGTGGCATGTAAAAGACCTTAAGGCCGTGCCATCTGACGTATTTGTGTAGCGGCCATCACCAAAATTTCGCCTAAGTACCCTCCTGTATTCGTTAGTGCGAATTATTGATGCTAAGAGTTGTCGGTTGGCGCGCGGAGAGACTGGCCGGTGATCTCTTCTTGGCTAGCGGACATCTAGACAAGTGCTGGCATGAAAAAATGACAAAAGTTATAGTCTGACAATAGCTCTCGAGTTTACTTTTAAATTGTTTTGTGGTTGGGGTATCTATTCAAACTTTTCCCTGAGTGAAAGAATTTACAGAAATGTGACCTTTATGCATTCTGCTACGTGGTATAGAATTCTGCAAAATCCATTAATACAAACTGTTTGTTCCAGGTACCTATATAAGCACTGGATTTGGAAATCCCACAGTAACATTAGCAGACTTAACTTAATGTAGATGGATGTAATGGAAATAACAAGACAGGGATGTATTTAAAATTTTAATAGTGTTAATTTCCATGTCATACAGTTATTCATCTACATTAAGTTAGGCGTGTTAATGTTACTTTGGGATTTCCAAATTCAGTGCTTAGCTGGGTACCTGGAATAAATAGTGTATACTAATGGTTTCGTCAGGGAAAAACTTTGATTAGATACCACAACCATAAAACAATTTAAACGTCAACTCGAGAGCTTTTGTCAGACAATACCCTGTCAATCGGCTTTTCTTTTTTTTGCAAAAAGTTGCCCAAAGTTTGTTGTGTTTGGTATAAATGAAAGGGTTCGATGAAAGCTGTCCTGTAAAAATGACAAGAATGTTCCATATCGATTGCCATTTATTTTTTTACTAAAGAATGTCAGAAGTAAGCTCTCATATATATATATATATATATATATATATATATATATATATATATATATATATATATCATTGATACAATCAGTCAAACGATCACTGAATAGTTAAATTGCCCAGCAACCTCCACAATTTTGCTGATTACGGTGTTCTGCTATCGTATTTTATGCAATTCGATAGAGGTCGTCTTTAGTTCGAACAGAGATATTTGGAACTGACCTTCATAGCATGCATTTTTAAAGGCTCTGTGAGAAGCCTAAGTTTCTTGGGACAACCTTTAGTCCGGATGGCTGAGCGTCAACTGCGCCGACAAAGCCACCGCCGAGTGGCTAATAGGCAAAGTCGACAGCTTAAAGCCTTGGGAAGGAGCCCATCTAAAAGCTGTAGAGGAAAAGAATTTGCCGAAGTCCAGTATTGTAAATGCATATTTCCCTAACAGGAAAAATAATCCAACAGATCAGATATTGAATCTGATAGAGGGCCAAAACGAGGGCCTGGACACGCAGCAGTGGAGGGTTTTAAAGAGGACAGATGAGGGGTCGGCAGTGCTTCTTACACTGTCCATAGACTCGACGTCCTTAAGCACCCTTAAAAAAGCTGATTTCAAAATCAGCTACAAATTTGGCCAAACAACGATTAGGCTAAAGGGTAAAAAACCCAATAAAAAGCCTACCGACGTCACTGGCAAAAAAGCCACTACCAGCACTGCTACAGGTAAGCTTAACATAAAAAAGGAGGTAGGGAATAATGCCACCAATATTAACACTGGAAATTCCAGATTAAAAGTAGGTAAAGGTAAAGAGGCTGCTTTAAAGCCTCTACCCAATCCCACACCTACACACTTCAAGACACCACGGGCCGTCGGAATCACGCACAAAGGGAAACAAGTTCCTAGCTGCGACGTGGCTCTGAACAAAACGTGATGTCCAGCAGTAATATAAAGATGCTGCAAGTGAATCTTCAACACTGCAAAACTGCCTCTGATGTGTTGAACAAAACATTCACCACCACTAACACCGATATAGTGATAGTTCAAGAGCCTTATGTTTATGGAGGCGTAGTAAGGAAACTTACTACACCAGTAGGTAAGTTAACCTACTGTAACGAACCAGATGTCATTCCAAGAGCAGCACTGCTCATTAAGACATCGATTAAATTCGTAACATTAAATAAATTTATATCTAGGGATTTGGTAGCTGTAGAAGCTACACTGCCTATATCAGGAGGTACGCAAGAGGTAATCATTGCATCGGCGTATTTCCCGGGAGACACGATGGAAGCCCCACCTCCGTTGGTAAGGGACCTGATCTCCTACTGCAAACATAGAAACAGAAACCTCATCCTAGGATGTGACCATACAGTTTGGTGTAGTACGGACATAAATACAAGGGGTGAGTACCTTTTCGAATTTATTTCTAGTACTAACATAGATATAATAAATAGTGGTAAAGAACCCACTTTTATAACTAAAAACAGGCGAGAGGTATTGGACATTACGTTAGCCACTCCTCAAATTAGCTCTGAAATATATAATTGGCATGTCTCAAATATCGGATCATAGATATTTAAGGTTCGAGATAAAGGCTAATAAAGAACCTAAAACTCAAATTCGTATTCCGAAACTAACAGACTGGGTCTTGTACGAAGGCCACTTAAAGTGTGAAGTGGAAGAACTTACGAAAATTTAAATAAACACAATTGAGGAACTGGAAACAGCCTCTATTGACTTTCATAATGCGCAACATAAAGCATATGAAAACAGCTGTACAGTAAATCTTCGACAAAGTACTAGAAAAGTACTTTGGTGGACCGAGGAGCTAAGTAAACAAAGAGTCACTGTTAGAAGATTATACAATAAAACCAAAACCAGTGGCAGCGATGAGAGCTGGGAGCAATATAGAAGTGCCCTAACCTCATATAATAAAAAAATTCGCAGATCTAAAAGGAATGCATGGCGTAGTTTTTGTGAGGGCTTATCAGAAACGCCCACGGTAGCTCGCCTTCAAAAAGTCCTATCAAAAGATCATACGAATGAAATAGGCCTACTAAAGAAACCAGACGGGGACTTTAGGACAGATTCAAGGGAAACATTGGTGCTTCTTTTAAGCACACACTTCCCAGGATCGTCGTGGCCAGTTGAGGAGGAGGACAATTCCTCCGGAGCTACAACTAAGCTAAGCTTAATTAACAGTCTTAACACTGCTAATAATATTTTTACAGAAAACAGAGTTGAATGGGCGATAAATACTTTCAAACCCTACAAGACACCTGGTGGAGATCGCATTTTTCCGGCACATGTAGTCTTTATACCTAAAGGCGGAGGGCGTCCAAGCGTCCAGCCTAAGTCATACAGACCCATTAGTTTATCATCATTTATACTGAAAGGTATGGAAAAGGTCTTAGATCAATACCTTAGGTATGAAGTGATAACTGCTTCACCACTAAACGTAAATCAATTTGCTTACCAGGAAGCAAAATCGACAACTACGGCTCTCCACAGCCTTGTCAATAAAATAGAGAAAACCTTCATGGCAAAAGAAATAGTTCTAGGAATATTTATAGATATTGAGGGTGCCTTTGATAACACCTCCTATAAGTCCATTCAAAGAGCTGCTAGGTCAAAAGGTTTCGACCCAGCTGTAGTGGAATGGATAAAAGCCATGCTGCAAAGTCGAACGATTACAGCCTCGATAGGAGGTGAATCAGTAATGATAAAAACCAACAGAGGATGCCCACAAGGTGGGGTTTTATCACCTCTACTCTGGTGTATTGTCATTGATGACGTCCTGAATAGGCTCAATAAAGCTGGCTATTTTGCAAACGGATATGCAGATGACGTTGCAATTATGGTCAGAGGACGTAGTGACACCACTATCTCATGAACTTAGTGTAACCCTACCAAAACTACAATCGTTCCCTTCACAAAGAGAAGGAAGCTAAATCTTCAAGCTCCCTACTTGAAGGGTACTAGAATTGAGTTTTCTACAGAGGTTAAGTATCTAGGAATCATTCTAGATCAAAAACTCACGTGGAACTCACACATCAACAAGATTACAAAGAAATCAGCAATGGCGTTAAACACATGCCGTCGGCTTCTGGGTAAAAACTGGGGACTACAGCCAAAAATGACCCATTGGGCATATACTAGTGTTGTATGGTGGCCAAAAGTGAAACAAATCACAGCACAGGCATCACTGCGGAAACTACAACGCATGGCCTGCCTCAGTATTACAGGTGCTATGAGTACCTGTCCGACTGTAGCAATGGAAGTGATTCTGGGGCTAATACCTCTACACATTCAGGTGAGAAAAGAGGCGCAACAGGCACTGACTCTCTGCAGAACGAAACACTTTATGCCCGGAGATTTCGTAGGCCACTTGGAAATTCTAAGGGAAGTACAACCAGATAAGCTGGCCTTGTCTGTCTGTGATAAGATGACAACAAAATACAATTTTGACCAGAAGTATAAGGTTGTTATTGGTAATCGCCTTGAATGTGCAACGGAAAGACCTGTTGAAAGGGATTCTTTGTCCTGGTTCACTGATGGTTCAAAATTGGACACAGGAGGAACTGGAGTAGGTGTGCTTGGCCCCGATTGCCGAATTAAGGAATCCATAGGCACCTGCTCCACAATTTTTCAGGCTGAGATTTATGCAATAAATCTCTGTGCTCACATAAACCTAGATAAAGGTCTAAAAGGAGCATTAATAAATATAATGTCAGACAGCCAGGCAGCTTTAAAGGCATTGAATGCCTTCACATGTAAATCAAAGCTAGTCTGGAACTGCAGGGAGACCCTCCAATTGCTATCCGAAGCAAACCAAGTCACCCTACGGTGGGTACCAGGGCACGAGGGAATCCTACAAAACGAGAAAGCTGATGACCTTGAAAGAAAAGGGGCTAAACTTTCATACCACGGGCCGGAACCTTCATGTGGTCTTCCACAAAGCCACTATAAGAAGGTGGTCAAAAACTGGGAGGAATCTGCTATATCCTCATATTGGAAAAATATTCCAGGCCTCAATCAAGCTCGGAAATTCATTTCCCCAGCTTCGACAAACGCCAAAGAGTTACTAGCTCTCAGCAAAAAGGATCTTAATATAATGACAGGAATTCTCACTGGCCACTGTCCTTTAAAATACCATTTGCACAAAATTGGTATAGCTGAAAATGAAACCTGTCGACTCTGTGAAGAGGACGAAGAATCGTCGGAACACATACTGTGTGAATGCCCAGCCGTAACTGTGCAGAGACTCAATCAACTAGGTAAGAGGTATCTTACGGCAGATGAGATCAAGAACTTGACTCCTGGAACCATAATCGGCTTCATCAAAAATCTGGATGTACTTCCGGAAAACTAAGTAAGGGCTGTGTCACAATAGATCTTCTAGGTCGCGTTGACAAAAAGCGACAAAACGCTTAAACCCTCATATACATACATACATACATACAATCAGTCAAACGATCACTGAATAGTTAAATTGCCCAGCAACCTCCACAACTTTGCTGATTACGGTGTTCTGCTATCGTATTTTATGCAATTCGATAGAGGTCGTCTTTAGTTCGAACAGAGATATTTGGAATTGACCTTCATAGCACGCATTTTCTATACAAATACCATAAAGTTTTGCAGGTATTTTTTTTATAGCTACATATATAACAATTATAATATCCTCAAAGTCATATACATACATATTAACAAATTAACATATTGTTATTATTCATCTATTCAAAATTATTCGATACAAAATGTCGTTATTCTACAATAATTTTGTCATTTTCACTGTCACTTTCATCACTTGATTCGTGAACATTAATAACAAAATCTCTGACATTACCACATAAAGTCCTATATTGTTGTTACATTTTAAACATGTTGTATATAATTCTACTAATTTTCCACAGATGTACTATTAACTTGTTCTTTAATTATCTCTATCACACGCTCTGAGTTTGTTGCTGCACAGTTATTTTTTTCGTATTGTAGCAGGTATTCGCGTTAAAGGTCAAGAGAGAAGTTAATTGATAGCGGGTGTATAAGGGTCGCATCGTATTAGTCAGAGTGAGCAGAGTCATTGCAGAAAGTCAGTGTCGGTCAGTGCATGACAGTGAAACGTAAAATAGAAATAAATAAATAGTTGGTAATATAAATAAATAGTTGTTGATATAAATAAATAGCTGGTAATATAAATGTCGTATAAATAAATATTGCGTAGTATTTAGTGTTTAAATTATTGTTCTTACTGTTTAAGTCTTTATTAACAATTATTATTCTTAAATTAGTGTATATATTTGTTTATTCATAGTGTTACTAAGTTTTATTATCTTTTTATAATTTATTATTCGTTTATTAAATTTAGATATATAAATATTCGTATTTTAATTATTTTAGTTACATATTACATATTAACAAATAAAGTAATGTATTTATTTCCTACATTTTCCTTGATGGAAGCAAAACAATTTCACATTATATTTATTATAACAACGATATTTACCAATTTATTCCGCATACATGTATAATTTACAGAAGATTAATGATTCATTGGACCTCCAATTGTTTGAATTATTTCTCTATTTTTTTTTTTGCAATTTGGGCGTCAATTTTATCTCATTCTTCTGCCATAATTTATTACTTCTTACTGACTAAGAAAATATAAATATAGGAAAGTACCGTAAAATAGATTCTTATTTACGACGAAATTCTGTCGGCTATACTTCCAAGAATCGAAAACTCGAACGCAAAAACAGGTAGTGCGTAAAAACTAAATTATCTAAATGTTCGAACAACTGTTCTAATAATTGTAACATAACGGAAATTTATATGAACAAATAAATGTTATTTGAGTAGGTGTTAGTGTTTTTTTTTGCTTATACTTCTTTTTTGCAATAAAATTTTGAAAACGAATAAAAATTTCATCCGTAGGTTTCAGCCCTCTATACCTAATGTTGATTGTAATTATTTTGTAAATTTGTTGTAAAAGAAGAAAATAATATGATAATTTCATATATTTCATATACAGGGTGGCCCAATGAAAATTATCAGCGCAATTTTTGGCCACTTATCATCAATTTTACAAAAAACGCTTGAACCCGTCATTTTTAGTATAAGGGGGGATACCTGAATGAATTAGTACCAATGGCATAACTTCAACCCTAAAGTGGGTGTGGACTGCACCTCAAAAATTTTAAATGGAAAAAGGTGTCAAACATGATTCAGTTCGAAAGACCTTTTAATTCCCTTTTCAACAGTTTTTTTATTTTTCAAATCCGATCATTAGCTCCAGAGAAATATCGTTTAAACCAAATTTTATCAGGTGTGTAAACCTGCAATCAAGTAGGCTTAAACAAATGACAGAAATACAATTATCAGTTTATTAGGTGTTCAAAATGACAACCTTCAACTTCCATACAATAATAAAAATATTGCTCAAAATTTTGGAGCTACGGTACGTTGCCGTAATGCCGTAAATCTTCTAAAGATTCGGGTGGCGAGGCATAAACTTTAGACTTTAAATAACCCCACAAAAAGAAATCTAACTTACAAATTACTTCTTTATTACAAACAACTTGTCGAAAGAATTGTTTATTTAGTTTCTGTCATTTGTTTAAGCCTTCTTGATTGCAGTTTTGCACACCTGATAAAATTAGTTTTAAACGATATTTCTCTGGAACTAATGATCGTATTTGAATATATATATATATATATATATATATATATATATATATATATATATATTTATCCTACACCTGAGGGTAGAAGGATGACTGACTATATATATATAGGGTGGCCCAGCGAAAATTTTCAGCGCAATTTTTGGTCACTTAACATTAATTTTGCAAAAAACGCTCGAACACGTCAATTTTAGTATAAGGGGGTCACCTGAATGGATTAGTACCAATGGCATTACTTCAACCCTAAAATGGGTGTGGACTGCACTTAAAAATTTTAAATGGAAAAGGGTGTCAAACATGTCACAGTTTAAAAGGGCTTTCAATTCTCTATCCAACAGTTTTTTTATTTTTCAAATCCGATCATTAGTTCCAGAGATATATGGTTTAAAAAAATATATTTTTTTATCAGATGTTTAAAATTGCAATCAAGTAGGCTTAAACAAATGACAGAAACTCAAGTATCACTTTATTAGGTGTTCAAAATGAGTACCTCCAACTTCTATACAATAATAAAGATTTTGCTCAAAATTTTAGAGCTACGGTACGTTGCCGTAAATCTTCTAAAGATTCGGGTGGCGTGGCATAAACTTTAGACTTTAAATAACCCCACAAAAAGAAATCTAACTTACAAATTACTTGTTTACTACAAACAACTTGTCGAAAAAATTGTTTATTTAGTTTCTGTCATATGTTTAAGCCTACTTGATTGCAATTTTAAACACTTGATAAAATATGTTTTAAACGATATTTCTCTGGTACTAATGATCGGATTTGAAAAATAAAAAAACTGTTGAAAAGAGAATTCAAAGGCCTTTCGAACTGTGTCATGTTTGACACCCTTTTCCATTTAAAATTTTTGAGGTGCAGTCCACCCCCATTTTAGGGTTGAAGTTATGCCATTGGTACTAATCCATTCAGGTGTCCCCTTTTATACTAAAATCGAGCGTTTTTTGCAAAATTTATGTTAAGTGGCCAAAAAATGCGCTGATAATTTTCGCTGGGCCACCCTATATATATATTAAACAGATCTGGACTAAATTCTGAGAAAAATAGGACATAGTATGAGCTGTATATTTCTGCCCGATAAAACCATTGAAATAAATAAAGAAACAGAGAAAAATACGCAGAAAATAAATGAAGGGTATCAAAAGATAAATTGTATATAAATCAGATAATAGCAATGAAAGTGAAATTGAAGAAAGTCAAAGAGAAAGAGAGAGAAGTGATAAAAATTCTAAGAGTGACAGTAATGATTACGAAGGTGAAGAATCAAATACAGATGAAGAAGAAAATCCAAGATATAACTTAAAAAGAAAGATTAGAAAACCTTTAAGATTACGAAATGGATGAAGAAACAAGTTTAACATAGATGATGACAAACCCCTAACAAATGACGACGCAATGGCAAACAGTGATGGACGAAGATGAAAAGAATCCATAGAAGCAGAAATAAAGGCTCTGGAGTAAAATGAAACATGGACAGTTGTTAATAGCGACAGTGCAGGTGAGAATAAAATCATAGAGTGCAAATGGATTTTTAAGAAAAAAAGTAAATGACAATGGTAAAGTTATAAGCATAAAGCACGGCTAATAGCAAGAGGTCAGCCAGTACGGTTGTGTGGTCGTGGCGTGTCTTGTCTGATCGTGTAGATAAGCAACATAGCCCGCCCTGTCCAATTGGATGGGTTACCGCACAACGGCTCGGTGTGTGCTGACCTTGCAGAGACTGTAGGCTGACAACCTGCATCACTAAAATGCAAGTAAAACTGTCATGAAACAAGTACCTCAGGTACTTGAGGCCCTATTCCTCAGAGGAATGTTGTGCCATAGAGAGAGAGAATAGCAAGAGGCTTCCAACAAAATCGTGTATCCTTTACAGATATATACAGCCCAGTGGCGAAATTATTTTCTAATAGGATCTTCTTAGCAGTTTGTAACAAGTTTGACATGAAAATACATCAATTGGATGTTTGTAGTGCCTTTTTAAATGGCGATATGAAAGAGGATTTTACTTCCAAAAGGTTTTAAAGAAAAAGAGGGTAGTATTTGCAAGCTAAGATAATTCTTATATGGTTTGAAAGCTTCTCCAAAAAATTGGAATGATAAATTTCATGAATTAATGGTAGAATTGTCATTTGATAGATCTGAATATGAATATTATTTTTATACTAAGGTTACTGATAAGTACAAAATTTATATTTTAATTTATGTAGGTGATTTACTCTGAGCTGGAGCATATACAAAATGTAGTTTTTTACATTGTAAACAATCTAAAACTCCCATGGATAGGAATTTTCATCATTTAAAAAGAGAAAAATCTGAAAGTTCAGATTTTGAAAAGTAATGCAGGGCAATATGTCGTAGTAGGATATTCAGACTCAGACTGGGCGGGTGACCGTACCGATAGAAAGTCCACTTCAAGTTACGTTTTTAAAGCGTGTTTAGTTGCACAGTTTCATGGGCTTCTCGAAAACAGTGTGCAAAAATCCTGACTTTCACAAAAGATTAAAACATATAGATATAAGATATCACTTTGTGAGCAATAAAATTAAAGAAAATGTAATCAAAATTAAATATATTAGCACAAATGAACAACAGACAGACGTGTTCACAAACCGGCTAGGTTTTACTCAGTTTAACAAGCTTAGACAAAGTTAAATTTAGAATAAGAAATGTTGAATACTTATAATTTAGCAACGGCAAATCTTGGAAGTTTTTTTTCTACAATGTTATAAGGTTGGTATATAGTAGAAGACGCAGTAAACATTGTGTGTGAGATATATTTCTGACGTTAAGAAGTGTAGTCGTACATATATAAGTAAAATAATCAACAATATAACATTTGTTCAAAGTTTATTTTAAGCCACCGTGCACTCGAACAATAAAAGAGCGTCATTCTTAGTAGTGCCAATGTATGGAATGAAAATAAATTATAATTAAAACAAATAATATTATATTCCATAAAAGGAATAGGGATTCACCTAGAAATAATTGTAAATTTCATTAAAATGTACGTTTCTAAACACTACTATCCTTTTCTTCTAATATTAAAAATAAATAACACCCAACACTGTGCAATCGGACGATTGTAACTGATTTTCAATGATTGTTTAATTTTTTACAATTTTATATGCGACTGTAAGGACTGAATTAGATTTTCTTAAGATTGTAAAGATTGTAACCTATAATTAATACAAGTAAATATTAAATTTTATTAGTCTTTATTCACAAAATTAAAATATAAAACACTAATCATATATCATTCATATTGTGGGATACATAATACCTATACAGGTATCTCAGATAACCTAATAAGCATGGGGATCTCGAAAACGGTAAGAGATACGAGGTCAGTTAAATTAGACCAAAGTTGCCACATTAAGGGACCACTTTAACGATGTCTTTGTTTTTCCTAAAAAAAATGCATAGGTTACTGGATATGAACGAAAATGAAAATTTTACTGTTTTTAATTTTTGCTCATAACCGAAATTAAAAGATTAAGCGATTTTGATACGCACCTTTTTCAGGCGCTTTTTACCTCCCGCCTATCAATATATAGATAAGGGAGGTATTGTTTTTGGTCAGATTTCTCGGGTGTGAGTTTTCAACATATGAGCACGAATTAGTGTCCCTAGAATACGATTTTGCTATTATTACCGCGCGCGCGTGTGTGTCATATTGGTCATACAAATTTTATGAAAGGAAATTTAGGTATGAAATGAATTAAAAATATTCTGAAATACAAGAACAAACAAATTTTAAAACTACAAATTAAATGTATTGAAAAACTTATATATAATATATTACTACAGTGGCGGGAGGTACTGTGTTGGACACACCAGATTTTTTTATAATACATTTACGGGGATTCTGAAAAAAAATTATCGCGTTCTGTTGTCAAGTTATAGGTGTCAAATTTAATTTTTCTAATGGAATTTATAGTATGTATAGCCATATAAAAAAGTCCTATTTTATTTTAATAAATAACATGAAAAATTAAGAAAAACGGTTTTTTGTCTATCAAAATAATGATAAGAACACAAATTAAAATTAGATCTTATTGTGCAATACTATTTCATTAGGCTAGAATAAAACAATGTGTTCAGGAAATTCGTCACTTCAAAGTATTTTCGAGAGGAAACGATTATTCATTGCACATTGGTTGATACCAACAGCAATATTCCAACCTTCGTTGATTATCACCTGGTCGAAGACCCTGGCATAAATGATATCTATAAGGGCGAAATTTTTGTTTCTTTAAAATTCGTTTAGCTGATGATTTTGACACTCCGTTATTATGCTCTATTTTTCTCATAGATATTCCTGGTTCCTCAACAACTGCTTAAACAACTTCATTTTCTTTCTCTTTATTTACAACTTTTAAATTTCGTTTAAGTTTAGAAAAGTAACCATATTCAAGTAAATTGTTTTTCATTCTTTGAAACATCATGTAACTTGGTTGAGGTCTTTCGAGATATAGCTCTAAATACATTTCTGACGCAACAACAACATTATGATAACAATGTATAAAACAACACATTATATCGTATTTTTCAATATTAGCGAAAAGCATTGTCTCAATAATATTACCACACAACTGCTGATTGTAATATAACAATTGAGTATTTGACAAGTAATTTTAATTTTTGTTTTCATAGGTAACTATGATAAAGTGATTATTTTGTTAGTCAAAAACGTTTTTCTTAATTTTTCATTTTATTTATTAGAATAAAATAGGACTTTTTTATATGACTGAAGAGCAAAAAAAAACCTGTATTCAAAATTACCACAACATATCATTAAAGTTGACACCTATAACTTTAAAATGGTAGGCGATAAAAGAATTTTGAAAACCCCTGTAAATGCATTGTAAAAAAGTTTTTTAGGAAAACAAAGACATCGTTAAAATGGTCCCTTAATGCGGCAACTTTGGTCTAATTTAACCGACCTCTTATCTCTTACCGTTCTCGAGATCCCCATGCTTAACAATTTATCTGGAACTCCCTGTATATAGAGTGGAATCGAAACTTGGGCACGTGAGTACTTATTTATGACAGATACAAAAATATACCACATAACAAAGTTGTAGGAGGTAAATGGGGCCATTTGATTATTGAATAAAATATCTTTGTAAACTAGTGGTTCTCAAGTTACAGAATGAAGTTATTTTTTTTAATGGGATTATACAAATTTTTTATTCCTATTCGTTAGAGTACGTTTTCTGAATTCAACCATGCTATAGTTTAAATTTTATTTTTAATAGTACTTACATAGCTACCTATACCCACAAAAGTTAAAAAAAACTATCCTTACATAATGAAAATATTGAAAAAAATGAAAAAATAATTTAAATAAATTTTTATTTTTAAAATCTAGCTTCTCCTTAATTGAATAAGCAGCCATTATTAAAATTAATAATGTAATTAGTAATTACCAAGCCAACACAAACTTTGTTGATAGATAGATAAGTAATATTAAAAATATAACTAGAACAGTAATATTCCTTAGAGTCGCTAGATTTTGTTATTGTTTTTCATCCATAGCCTATTGTTCATTAATTTTATGAATAAAAATTTATTTAAATTTCTATCGCATTTTTTTCAATATTTTTATTATAAGGATATAAAACTATTATAGTAGAAGTGGAAGTATATTAAACTTACTTATACGGATTTTACAACCTTTTATGAAGAGGTGGAAGCTTTGTAGTCAGGAGTTGTAAATTATCCCAACTCAAAGGTATCATTTGAAAAGTAAGAATAGGTCCGTATCATATTCTTTTCGTCATAGGATAAATATTTGCGATTCCTTTTTTTTGATGTCAACGGCTGATCTTCTGCTAGATGTTGAACTATTTCACTTGAATGTTGTTTTCAGCGTGACTTACACCCACAAAATTATATTCCCACTGTATCCACAAATTCGTATTTACTATTTTATATACACACTACTAAAAACTGCAAGCACAGAAATAATGTTACGTTACGTACAGGCCGTGTACCTCTGAAGAAAATTTTTAATAACTAATAATGCAGTTCTTAGAATAATTGGAAATATCAATGAAAAGAATAATCTTATGAATGAACAACTTGACTTAGTTAAATCTCTGTTGATCTCTCCGCTTTAATCCCTTTTAGATTTTCCTACTATTGTAGAGTTGGTTAATACTTATTTTCTGCTGGTTTATACTTATTTTCTGCCTATGTTTTGTGTATAAATACCAAAAATTTTCTGTGAAATTTATTCATTAGTATTTCCTGTTAATGGCCTAATAAGACGAAATACGAATATAAATAAAATTAATTTTTTAAACACTCAAATATTTCTTATATTCATGTCAATAACTGTTTGTATTTAAAATTTACGGTTGAATTTAATTTAATAAATTAATCTCTTTCCAATTTTCAAATTGAAATTAGAAGACGTGCATTTAAAATGCATAATTATTTGAATATTATAACATAGATTTAAAATTACATAATTTGGAAACAATTTGTGAAAATTTTTTTGGTATACCCCGCGCCACAATAAGGCACGGGCGCATGACGTTTCAACATGGCCGCGATCAACTTTTTAGCAGGCATACATATACATATGTCATTATTTATTTTGTCGATTGAAGAAGTTATTGCAGTGTATCTACTTTAAATAAGTTAATAGAATAGATAAGGTAAGTGTTTTCGATTAATCAGAGTACTTAATATTTGTGAAATAATAACTCATGCCTTTGCCAGATAAAAAGAATATGTCTAAAACTTGTGTTTTCGGCTGTGGAAGTAGGAGCAACAGAGACAAAGTCTCATTTTTTAGGGTACTAAAAGTACAAATACACGGGGAGAAGAAGATCCTATAAAAAAGACGACAACTAGCATGGCTTAAAGCAATAAATCGATCTAATTTAGTAGGAAGCAAATTACAAAATGCTAGAGTTTGTTCAAGACATTTTAGTACAGGTTGTTGTATTATTGCAATGTAAAGGAATATGTAATTACAATATTTGATTAACAGGAGCAGATGAATATGACAAACATCCGGATTGGGTGCCTAATAAATATATGACAGCAATTAAAAAAATTGTACAAAAAGAAAAATCAACACCCAGTACCGTGAAACGTCAAAGGTTTTGTAGTAGTGAAAGACGAATCCGTCGGGTATGAAACTTACACAAATAAAAGAAAATATTTAAAATTATAATTGATAATTTTTTTAATTATTTGGCAGAGAAGTCATTTTATTTTCAGATTTTATATGAGTAGTACAGGTGTTTCAGGTACATTTCGTACCTTTCTTTAACAACATTTTTAAATTCTAGATCTAAACTGTCGTACAATTTTATATTTGAAATGCAAATAAAACGCATGAAAAGTAATGTACTTGGCAGTAACAGACATATTTGGTGTGAATAGATTTTTGTTTGTTGATGACTAGATTTCATGCATGCTTTTTTAGGAATTTGAAGTCAACTAAATTCGAGGAAATCGGTTTTATTATACATACGAGGATATATTAATGTGCATGACTGAATCAGTTCAGGGAAATGAGTAGTTATGCATGTAGATATTTGAAAGTTTTGAAATATAGAAAATGCATAACGTAGAATGCTTTAATTAATAATTTGTAATGCATTATTTTTCGCATGTTAAATATAGATATTGTGTAGGTACTTTTGATAGCACGCCCTGATAGTAAATATAATTTAATTTGAATTTTACAATGGTATTAAATTCACAGAATCTTCTTGAAACATTTGCTGGAGAAAGTAGCACTAGTACAAGTTGTAGTGTAATATTTGGGAGCTATGTTGAGGCTAGCGAGAAAAGTGTAGTGAAGTGCAGGGGACCCTGTGTGAGAGTAGGACAGTTGCACAGAAGTAGAGGGCGCATGAGGCCCCAGGAAGGAGAAAAAGATGAAGGAGACGGAGTAAAAACGAGATGCAGATGGCAGATGAAAAGAGAATTAAAAGAAGCAGTGCAAGTGAACAGTGGAGCAGTTGAAGAAGGTCGAGGAAAGTTAGAGAAGAGTCCAGAGGCGGTTCGGCAGTTCGAGATAGGGCGTAGCAGACCACCAGGAGCAGCAAAACGCCACGGGCGAAAGGAGACGACGTTAGCTCGGGTGAACAACAGGGAGCAGCCATCTTAACCCTTATTAGTTAAGTTAGAAAATAATTATTGTAAGTTTTGTAAACGCCATATCTTTAATATAGCTTTGTTTTGCATTCGTATCTAATTATTTTTGTTCACCTTAATTAAATAACCTGATCCCACCCGAAATAATTAAACATTAAACCCTGAGAAAGAGAACATAACAAAGTACTGATCTAGTTCTATCATCTACTGAAGTTGATTCTACAATATTAGCTGAAGAGACTGATACTGTTTAATCAGTAAATGAATCAGAATTAGAAACTGATTTATTAGAAAAACTAAAAGAAAACGAAAAATACAATTTCGTACAACTTCAAAATTTGAGAAAATTAGTAACTCTTTACGAAATGAATATTGAATCTTTTAAGGATGACGACCAAAAAACGTTAATTTATACTGGAATTCCTACTTTTTTTGTTTTAAATAGTATTGTTCAATTGATAGAACCTCAGTTAATACCAAATCAGCCTACTTCTTTGTCTCCATTCCAACAAGTTTTGCTGACTGTAATGAAATTGAGATTAAATTATTTACTTACTGACTTAGGTTACCGATTTAACATAGATAGATGAACAGCCAATAGATATTTTTTTAAATGTTTGAATTTATTATATTCTAAATTAAAAAGATTCGTCAGATGGCCAGATAGGGATGAGATAAGATGCAGGATGCCAGAATCTTTCAGAAGATGTTTTGATGACCGGGTTTCAGTTATAATAGACTGTTTTGAAATTTTCATAGAAAGAGCATCGTCTCTTGAATCAAAAGTTCAAACTTGGTCACATTATAAACATAATTATACCGTAAAATATTTAATTGGAATTTGCCCACAAGGATTTATTTCATATATATATCAAAAGGTTATGGCGGTCGCACCAGTGACACATTTTAACTGAAGATTGTGGCATTTTAAATACTCTACTAGCGAATTCTCGGCTACGCCGAGCATTCCCTAGAGCTCCGCTATCAGTGCAAAAAACAAATGCCGATCGACAGGAAACAATTATTTCATATTTCCACGTCAGGCCTCACCGAGACCTTTCATCAGATTGCAAACACGATATACTTCTAATATTTTTTTGCAAAAAACAAAAGCCGGTCGACATGAAACATTTTTGTCATTTATGTACCCCAATTCTCACCGAGACCTTTCATTTGATACCATACACGACATACTTCTGACAACTTTTTGCATTAAACAAAAGTCGATCGACATGAAACATTTTTATCATATGTACACGCTAGCCCACACCGAGACTTTTCAGTTGATACCAAACACTATATACTTGTGACAACCTTTTGCAAAAAACAAAAGCCCATCAACATTGACCACTTTCGTTAATTCTGCACACCAGCCTTCATTGAAACCTTTCATTTGATACCAAACACCACACACTTCTGACAACTTTTTGCAAAAAAACAAATACCGATCGGCATAGCACATTTTTGTCAATTCTGCACGCTAGTTCTCAACAAGACGTTTCATTTGAGACCAAACTCAACATACTTTTGAGAACTTTTTGCAGAAAACAAAAGCCGATCGGAATGGAACATTTCTGCTAATTCTGCACGCTAGCCCTCAATGAGACCTTTTATTCGATACCAAACACGACATATTTCTGACAACTTGTTGCATAAAACAAAAGCCGATCGACATAGACCATTTTTGTCAATTCTCTACTCGAGTCCTTATCGAGCCCTTTCATTTGATATCAAACACAACATACTTCTGATATCTTTTTGCATAAAACAAAAGTCAATCGACATGGAATATTTTTGAAATTTCTACAGGCTAGCCCACACCGAGAACTTTCATTTGATACCAAAGACTATAAACTTTTGAAAACTTTTTGTAAAAAGAAAAGCAGACCGTAATGGATCATTTTTGTCAATACTGCATGCTAGCCCTCAACGAGACCTTTCTTTTGAGACTATACTCGACATATTTCTGAGAATTTTCGCAAAAAACAAAAGCCGATCAAGATTGAGCAATTTTGTTAATTTTTCACGCTAACCCTCATCGAGACCTTTATTTTGATACTAACCACCACATACTTCTGACAACTATTTGTGAAAAACAAAAGCTGATTGGCATGGAACATTTTTGTCAATTCTGCACGATAGCCATCAACGAGACCTTTCATTTGAGATCAAACACTACACACTTCTGACAACTTTTTGCATAAAACAAAAGCCGATCGACATGGAACATTTTTGTCAATTCTGCACGGTAGCCCTCAACGAGACCTTTCATTTGAGACCAAACTCGACATACCTTTAAGAAATTTTTGCAAAAAAAAAAGCCGATCAACTTTGACCTTTATTGTACATTCTACACGCCAGCCCTTATCGAGCCCTTTCATTTGATACTAAACACCACATACTTCTCACAACTTTTTCTAAACAACATTTTTCTGACATTTTGCAAAAAACAAATTCTAATTTACGTAGAACATTTTTGTCATTCGTTTCCTTAAAACCCAAAGACAACCTACTTCTAACAACTTTTTCCGAAAAACAAATGCAGATCGACATGACACATTTTTTTTGTCATTTCAAAACCGGCCATTATGGTTTTCTTTCTTTTGATATCAAACACAGCAAAGTGTTCCATTTAATTAGGTACATTTGATTTTTATTTAGTTACTTCATAATTTGGCAACACTGTTTGTATTAAAAAATAATAGTTAATTTTTAAATTTATAAATTAATATTGTCAATCCTAATAAAACTGTCACCGTCTTCAGAGAAGTTAATTTAGGAATATTTGGTTTTAATTTAGTTACTTCATTACACATTTGGCAACATTGACTTTTGTCAATGGAAACGTCAAAATTAATATTAATTAAATACGTTATATTTTAAACTTAAATTAGTTGTAACACCTTTGCTCAAGACTATTATACATGATACTGTATTTACTTCTTTAATATCAATGTTCTATAAAAAGTTATAATCGTTTAAAGTTCATAGACAGATTGTCAAAAGTGACAGATAACAGCGTGACTCTTCTTAAATTTAGACATGGCTACTAGGATCCATTGTTTCAAGTTATTAGTTTTGCACAGTTTTTATTTTTTTACACAAGAACCACTCACAGTAAAAATATGAGACCCCCAAAAGGCACAACTACACATTATTCCCTGAAATCTAAAAAAAAATTTACAACAATCCCTTTCATGGTTAAGGTAGTTAGGCTGTCCACAAAATTTGGCGATCGTCGTGATGAAAATAAATAAACATCACGGACACATGGACTTTTTAGTATATAGGACTAGCGAATTCTCGGCTACGCCGAGCATTCCCTAGAGCTCCGCTGTCAGTGCAAAAAACAAATGCCAATCGACATGAAACAATTATTTTATATTTGCAGGTCAGGCCTCACCGAGACCTTTCATTAGATTGCAAACACGATATACTTCTAATAATATTTTGCAAAAAAACAAAAGCCGGTCGACATGAAACATTTTTGTCATTTATGTACCCCAACTCTCACCGAGACCTTTCATTTGATACCATACACGACATACTTCTGACAACTTTCTGCATTAAACAAAAGTCGATCGACATGCAACATTTTTATCATATCTACACGCTAGCCCACACCCAGACTTTTCATTTAATACCAAACACGACATACTTCTGACAACTTTTTGCATAAAACAAAAGTCGATCGACATGGAACATTTTTGTCAATTCTGCACGCTAGCCCTCAACGAGACTTTTCATTTGATACCAAACACCACACACTTCTGACAACTTTTTTGCAAAAAACAAATACCGATCGACATAGCACATTTTTATCAATTATGCACGCTAGCCCTCTCCGAGACCTTTCATTTGATATCAAACACGATATACTTGTGACAACCTTTTACAAAAAACAAAAGCCGATCGACATAGCACATTTTTTGTCAATTCTGCACGCTAGCCCTCTCTAAAATCTTTCATTTGATACCAAACACGACATACTTCTGACAACTTTTTGCATAAAACAAAAGCCGATCGACATGGAACATTTTTGTCAATTCTGCACGCTAGCCCTCAACAAGACTTTTCATTTGATACCAAACACCACACACTTCTGACAACTTTTTGCAAAAAACAAATACCGATCGACATAGCACATTTTTATCAATTCTGCACGCTAGCCCTCTCCGAGACCTTTCATTTGATATCAAACACGATATACTTCTGACAACTTTTTGCAAAAAACAAAAACCGATCGACATAGTACATTTTTGTCAATTCTGCAGGCTAGCCCACTACGAGACCTTTCATTTGATATCAAACACGATATACTTCTGACAACTTTTTGCAAAAACAAAAACCGATCAACATAGTACATTTTTGTCAATTCTGCAGGCTAGCCCTCTCCGAGACCTTTCATTTGATACCAAACACGACATACTTCTGACAACTTTTTGCATAAAACAAAAGCCGATCGACATGGAACATTTTTGTCAATTCTGCACGCTAGCTTTCAACGAGACCTTTCATTTGATACCAAATTCGACATATCTTTGAGAAATTTTTGCAAAAACAAAAGCCGATCAATATTGACCTTTTTTCTTAATTCTACACGCCAGCCCTTATCGAGCCTTTTCATTTGATACCAAACACCACATACTTTTTACAACATTTTCCAAAAAACAAAAGCCGTTCGATATAGAACATTTTTGTTCATTGTGCACGCTAGCCCTCATCGTGACCTAGCCTAATATAACTTTCCTTAAAACCCAAGGATGACCTACTTCTAACAACTTTTTACGGAAAACAAATGCAGATCGACATGACACATTTTTTTTGTCATTTTAAAACTGGCCCTTATGGTTTCCTTTCTTTTGATAACAAACACTGCAAAGTATTCAATTTATTTTATTTAGGAATATTTGATTTTATTTAGTTACTTTATAATTTGGCAACACTGTTTGCATTAAAAAATAGTAGTTAATTTTTAAATTTATAAATTAATATTGTCAACCCTAATACAACTGCCACCGTGTTCAGTGAAGTTAGTTTAGGAATATTTGGTTTTAATTTAGTTACTTCATCACAAATTTGGCAACATTGACTTTTGACATTGGAAACGTCAAAATTTATATTAATTAAATACGTTATGTTTTAAACTTAAATTAGTTGTAACACCTTTGCTCAAGTCTATTATTCATGATACTGTTTTTAAATCTTTGATATCAATGTTCTATTAAAAGATATAATCATTTAAAGTTCATAGGCAGATTGTCAAAAGTGACGGATGACGGCGTGATTCTTCTTAAAGTTAGACATGGCCTCTGGGATCCATTGTTTCAAGGCAGCATTTGTGCAAAGTTTTAATTTTTTACACGAAAATTACTAATAGTAAAAATATGAGACACCCAAAAGGCACCAGATCTCATTAGCCCCCACATATTAAAAAAAAAATTATAACAATCACTTGCATGGTTCAGGCTGTAGGCGATTACAAAAGTTACTCGATGCTCGTGATGAATCTATAGATAGATATATAGATAGATATATAGATATATATATATATATATATATATATATATATATATACAGGGTGGCCCAGCGAAAATTATCAGTGCCATTTTTGGCCACTTAACATCAATTTTGCAAAAAACGCTCGAACACGTCAATTTTAGTATGAAGGGGGACACCCGTATGGATTAATACCAGTGGCGTAACATCAACCCTAAAATGGGGGTGGAGTGCACCTCAAATTTTTTAAATGGAAAAGGGTGTCAAACATGATATAGTTCAAAAGGCCTTTCAATTCTCTTTTCAACGGTTTTTTTATTTTTCAAATCCGATCATTAGTTCCAGAGAAATATCGTTTAAAACAAAGTTTATCATGTGTTTAAAACTGCAATCAAGTAGGCTTAAACAAATGACAGAAACTAAATAAACAATTCTTTTTATAATTTGTTTATAATAAACAAGTTATTTGTAAGTATTTCAGAATCTAAATTGTGTACACAATGGTTCACTCTATTGCGGAAAGGGTGGAAATAATTACAATTTTTTTTAAAAACAATGAATGTGCGGTAAGAACAGCAGAATTGTTTAATGAAAAACACGCAGATAAACATGTCAACCATACCTACATAATACATTTAGTAAAAAAATTTGAAGAGACGGGGTCTGTAGTAAATAAAAAACGAAATGTTACACAACGTGCAGTACAAAATGAAGTGATGGAAATAACAATTCTGGGTCAAGTCACGATGGAACCTTCATTGAGTACAAGGAAACTTGCTGTTGTATCAGGAGTTTCACGAACCAGTGTTCAGCGCATTTTAAAGAAAAATAAATTTTTTCCATATAAAATAAGTTTGGTACAAGAGCTTAATGAAGATGACTCCGACCGCCGTTTGCAATTTTGTGAGACTATAAGTAATCGAATAATTAACAATCCTAATTTCTTGTTTAACGTTTGCTTCTCCGACGAATGTTCTTTCTTTTTGAATGGTACAGTCAATCGTCATAATTGCCGTTATTGGTCAGATAATAATCCCAGATTATTTCATGAAGTTCATACACAACATCCTGAAAAATTAAACGTTTGGGCAGGTATTTATGGTGATCATCTTGTTGGACCTTTTTTTCTCCCCGGTAATCTAACCGGAGAGATGTACTTAGCATTGTTAGAGGATCACATCGATCCAATGTTAACCGACATTATGGAAAATGATGAACGTTATTTGGAAGATGACTTGATTTTCCAACAAGACGGAGCTCCTCCTCATTTTGCATTCATTGTTAGGCAGTTCTTGGATCATACGTTTCCTGGGAAATGGATTGGACGGAGAGGTGCTATCGAATGGCCAGCAAGATCGCCAGATCTATCACCATTAGATTTTTTTTTGTGGGGTTATTTGAAGACTAAGGTTTATGCTACGCTACCCGAATCTTTAGAAGATTTACGGCAACGTATTGTAACTGAGTGTCGTCAGATTACTCCACAAATGTTGCAGAACGTACGACGACATTTTGAGCAAAATCTGTATTATTGTATGGAAGTTGGAGGTAGTCATTTTGAACACCTAATAAAGTAATACTTGAGTTTCTGTCATTTGTTTAAGCCTTAGTCATTTTGAACACCTAATAAACTAATATTTGATTTTCTGTCATTTGTTTAAGCCTACTTGATTGCAGTTTTGAACACATGATAAACTTTGTTTTAATCGATATTTCTCTGGAACTAATGATCGGATTTGAAAAATAAAAAAACCGTTGAAAAGAGAATTGAAAGGCCTTTCGAACTATATCATGTTTGACACCCTTTTCCATTTAAAAAATTTGAGGTGCACTCCACCCCCATTTTAGGGTTGATGTTACGCCACTGGTATTAATCCATACGGGTGTCCCCTTTCATACTAAAATTGACGTGTCCGGGCGTTTTTTGCAAAATTGATGTTAAGTGGCCAAAAATGGCACTGATAATTTTCGCTGGGCCACCCTGTATATATATATATATATATATATATATATATATATATAGTGAATCTAATCGTTTAGTATAGTGATTACCAGGTGACTTAGTTTTTGCAGATAGAGGATTTCGGATTGAACATTCTACGAAAATTTACATGGCTGAAGTTGTGACTCCTGCTTTCTTGAAAGGTAAAACACAATTATCACCGAAAGAAGTAGAATCAACAAGAAATTTAGCTAATGTTCGCATCCATGTTGAGCGAGTGATTGGAAGCTTGCGTCAAAAATATACAATTTTATCAGGAAAACTACCAATGACCCTTTTTAAGAAGTTTTCCAATGAATCTGCTACAACTATAGATAAAATAGTTACAGTAAGCTATGCACTTACAACTTTATGTCCCAGTATAGTGTCATTACACTGCCACGATTAATTAAAAAATTAGCGTATTTTGTGTTTATTTTTTTATTTTATTATGTTTTTGAATATATTTTATTTATTTTTAGAATTTATTTTGTGTTCATTTTTTGAATATATTTTATTATATGTAGTGTGTCTCAAGAAAGTGGAACCATATGGAAATTTTACTCTTGTGATATTTAGCTCAATTGGATTTTATGAACACTTTTTACTATTTACATAAATTTTGACAATGCAAAAGTCACTTTAACTTAAAGCGACAACTTCTTTTACTTTGAATTTTTTTTGTAATATTAATAATAATAAAAATTTTCATATGGTTCCACTTTCTCGGGACACACTGTATGTAGGATTGTTAAATACATAATGCATATTTTTGTAAATGTGTGTATCTAATTTAAAATGATAATATTAAAAATTAATTTAAAATATTTCTTTATTTTTTTATTTTATGTATTTAATTATTCTGTAATATATAAAACATGTTTTATATAAAAAATATATTCGTATGCATATCAAATACAAATAAATAATACTTTACATATTTTACAATGTCTAATAAATTTCTTAATTGATTATCATGTTCGTGTAAAATATTTTACCAATAAATCTGGCAAAATTACATTATTAAAAAAAAGTTTCGCTTTTTCCCTTTCACATTTCCAAAATTGTTTACTTAATGTTATTCTTTCAACAAAAATGTCTTTCTTGCTCCATACTACGAAATCACAATAGTTTTTCTTACTTAATGCTAACTGCATCTGTACTTGATAAAAGTATTGATGTGTTTGATCTAAAAATATTTTTTCATTACCTTTTTTAAGACACATTTTTTTAAATTCCATTATTTCTTCAACGGATACATTTTTCGCGCAATATGGACATTTTACTTCCACGATTCCCTCATTACAACAATCGCAAGATACTAGTGAGTCTGGTGACGCGCCAAACATAGGGAATTCTTCACTTATATTTAGTCCAATTTTTTCTAATTTTATATTTTTATGTTTCTTTTCCATTGTACTTTTATATGATTTCAATGCCTGTTTTTCTTGTTCACATCCATATTTCGTTGCTGCTGATGAAAATTTAACAGATTGTGGATAACATATCTTTTTAATCAAAGACACAGACGGTGTATCTAATGATGTTCGGCAAACATTTTTGAAAACTAACGCAGTGATTCGTCCTTTTCTGTAAATGAACCATTGTTCATTACTGGCTTGTCCCCTTGTTCTCTTCTCAATATCTAAACAATCTGCCTAAAATAAAAATTAAATAATAATGTGACTTTTTAAATAAAATTTTAATTTCTTATTTGTGTAAGGGACACATTTAAAGAAGTTCCTATTTGTATAAGTGAAGACTACGATTTATTTAAATATTCATCTTTGAAAAATGACAATTCATTCTTGCTACTTTCCATACAAAATGGTTTTGTAACACGAAGTATTGAAGCATCAGTCTTATTGTCATGAAGTTTTTTCAAAAATGTCATCATATCTTCATCAGTCGGTTCATCATATTTTTTATTTTCTTCGGGTATTTCTATTGCTTCCAAATTTACTATTTCGTGCTTAGATTTTGCAGTAGAAAAATCTATTTCTTCCACACTTGCCATAGTTTTGACTTTTTTTGAAGTGGAAGGAGCCAACCAGTAACATTTTTCTTCAGTAACTGTTACTGTCTCCAAATTTCGAACAGTATCCTCTACATAAAACATAAGTGCCGAAACATGACTGCATGTTTCACCAAGCCCAGCTACACAAGTGCAGTGGGCAGAAATAATTTCACCTTCCTGCTTAGCAATGAACCAGGAGTCTAGCGGTTTCTCATTCATTGTTTGTGAATGAAGTACCTAAAAAATCATAATTTAAATTATAAATAAAATAACTTAAACATACAACTAACCTGCCTCACAACTAAGACATTTTCTCCGAACGATTTGGTTACCACTTGCTTAATTCATCCACATTTAAAAAATTTGAAGGCATCTAAACTTTTGTATGCCTTAAATTCAGCTTGGGTGTATGCACTTTTCTTTAGAATTAAATAATTGTATATGTAGAAATATCCAATTTGAGGTAAACTTTTTACATCATTTATCAAACACTTTTTGTCCATTGCATATGGATCTACATTATCAATTATTGATATTTTTTCCATATATCGATCTTTCACGTCACTTTCCAAAGTTTTAAAATATTCACTAAGTGAATTCATATTCATTAAACACTGTTTTTTACGAAAACAAAGCACGAAATCAAAGAAAATACTATAAATACGATGTTACTCCTATATAAACAAACTTCACATGCCGACCAAACAGCTGATGGCGGCCATGTTGGAGGATACGCTGCCGAAGCCTTATATTTGGCTCTGACTTTGACTCCGTAACAATGTGGTTTTACCGATCTCGGCAGGGGAGCTAGCACCGGGTAGTATTTTGTAGAATGGGGTGTATTAAGTAAAATTTGAATTTGTCAGGATTATACTGTACATGTAATTAAAAACACATTTTCTAATGCTATTATATTGTCTGGCGTCTGACGCTGGCGTATTGTGCTGCATAATTGAACTTGCACCTGAAGTCAATAAATAGTCGAGCATCTGTTTATGCAGTGTTAGTTATCAGTCATCATCATCAGTTTTTAAACCGTTCGTAAAAATGTGGAGATTGAAGACAGTGATGCTAGAAAACCAGCAATTCATTTGTCACGTGAGTGTAAAGATTTAATTTTGAATGTTTATAATACTTTACAAGAAGATGGCGAGAAGTATCCACTGAAAAAAACTCTTTATTTAACCAAAGTGCCACATGCGACAGTTCGAAGAATTATTAAAAATGCTGATATTACAAGAAAATCCTGAAGTGATACGGGCCAACGCAGTAAAGAAAATATATTGCCATCTTTAAAAATATTGCACGAATGACTGGTAGATGACGGTACAGATGTTAATTGTTCGATTACAACTTTACGCAGGGATTTAAAATCTATGGGTTTCAATTACAAAAAAGTAGACAAACGTAAAATTATAATGGAAAGTTACAGGCTGCGTCAATGGCGTCATAAGTATTTACTTAGCATCAAAAAGTATCGCGAACAACAACGTCCAATAATATATTTAGATGAAACGTGGTTTGACACCTATGATACAGAGTCTAAGGGCTGGACCAATAACAGTAAGCAGTGCACTTTGAATGTACCATCATTACGTGGAAAACGCATAATAATATTAAACGCTAATCCGCAAAAAATATAAGTCATTGCAACGTTGACTACCACGACAATATGAATGCCGAAATATTTGAGAAATGGTTTAAGGAAAAACTGTTGCCCAACTTATCACCAAACAGCGTCATCGTAATGGATAATGCTAGTTATCATTCGCGGCAAATTAACAAAGTTCCTACGCAGAACAGCACTAAAGCTGAAATTGTTGATTATTTATATAGAAATGATATATATTTCGAAGATAGCTTTACAAAAACACAGCTGCTAGAAGTACTTAAAACAAAACCTATTCAAAAAGAATATTATTGTGACACTGCAGCCGGAAATTTGGGCCATAATGTTCTTCGTTTGCCGCCGTACTATTGCATTTTCAATCCAATTGAATTAATATGGAGTCAATTAAAAAATGGAATTAGAAGAAACAACAGTACACCAACAGTTAGTAATAAAGTGATAGAGACAATCGAAACAGAAATAAATATAATTTCTGCTGAAAACTGCAAGAATTGTGTACGTCATGTATGTGAGATTGAAAACCAGTATATAGACATGAATAATATTACACATGATTTAATAATATAACTTTAAATACAGGTGAATCATCAAGTAGTGACGATTATAGTGATAATGATAATAGTGAAACAGAAGATGAAGAATTTATATCTGTAGACTGAATTTTTATGTTTTTATACGACCCTTAACATCAAACGAAAGAAGAAAGTATAGTACGACAAGAGATCTCAAGTTGACGTATAAATTGTTTTATGGTAGTGGTATCTATTCAAAGTTTTTCCCTGAGTGAAAGAATAGAATGAAATGTGACCTTTATGCATTCTGCTATAGGGTATAGAATTGTACGAAATCCATTAGTATACACTGTTTGTTGCAGGTATCCAGCTAAGCACTGGATTTTGAAATCCCAAAGTAACATTAGCATGCCTAACTTAATATAGATGGATTACTGTACGACATGGAAATAACTAGACAGGAATGTATTTAAAATTTTAATACCGATAATTTCTTAGCAATTATCATTATTATTATTATTATTATAATTAGCTTTATTATGATTATTTATTTGTATATTTATTTTAAATATCAGATATAAATACATTTACAGGACAGGTACAACAATTCAAAGAAAATGTGCAGTTTAACAATACAAATATAAAACGGAATAATAAGTACGTATAATAATAAATTACATGTGAAAAGAAAAAATTGAATATAATATAAAACAATATGATACTTACATTCTTACATATTTATTCGGAATCAGTGTTATCACTGTCAGAATCGTTTAATTTATTAGTAGTTGTTGAACCCCCTACTCGTATCACTGAAATATTCTAATTCAATTTGTTTCACATGATTTACACAGTTCTTCCACATAGTCGCATAAATTTTCTCAGTTTTTATGCAAAATTTTTTGGCAATTCCACGAAAATAATGATTATTGCTAAGAAATTAACGGTATTAAAATTTTAAATACATCCCAACCATAAACCAATTTAAACGTCAACTAAAGATCTCTTGTCTTACTGTACCTACCTAAAAGAACCATAACCGCAAGTCCCATAAAACTTATAAGTGCCAATCGGCCTATCCGAAAGTGAATTTCATATACTGTGTGACCCAAGAAAGTGTTGTCACAGGCATTCACCATGGGAAAACAGTTTTTGGTAAATAAAAACTGTCCAACTAACAACTAAGTCACTATATTGCACACGACAATACTACATGTTATTTAATACAGATTACCTCATTTTAATGTCATAATTCAGTGTAATTTATAAAAAAGAATAACATTTCTTCGCCAGATGTTTTTATTGTTCTACATGTAAAATAACAGCTGTCAATTCATTGTCATGAGGTTAGAATAACGGTCTGCAGAATCAAAGGTCTTCAATTTGATTCCGAATATGAGAGTTTCTTTATAATGCTTTTGTGTATTTTTATGTTAGTACAGATTTTTTTTTTAATATTTAATGATAAATTTAGTTATTAATGAAATTATAGACATAAAAAACAATGCAGTAAACAAATTTATTAACAAATAATTTGTCAACAAGATTGGTAAAAAAATATATTAATAAAAATGTACTTATTAAATGCACAAATACGAAAAAAAAAATATTAAAAAGAGATTTTTACATTTGGAATCGAACTCAAGACCTTTGATTTTGTAGGTCGTTATTCTAACCCCATAACCACGATTTGACAGCTGTCATCTTCCATGTAGAACAATAAAAATTTAAAGTAATTTAATTTACCAAAAAGTATTTTCCCGTGATAAAAGCCTATGACAACACTTCTCTGGGACACACGGTATGTATGGGTCTACTATACATGGTTTGGTCCGAAGGATGTGGATAAGGCTGAGACGTAGACGAGGCTGGATACTTCTTGAGGACCAGAAAACTACCATGTAACAACACACTCTATTTTTTATCCTACACAACAAAACAACATAATAAAATAATATAAACATCTTACGTTTAATTTGACATTTAACTTAACCTCAATAGAATTTGTGAAATTGATTACCAACATTAGAAATAGAATAATAACAAAAAACAAACATTTTATTTTGAGATATATATACAGAATGTTCCATTTAACCGTGCCACCATTGCTATCTCGAGAACTATAAGAGCTACGAGGTTGGTTAAATTAGCAAAAAACCACCATTTTACAAGACTAATACAACGAGCAAAATAAAAAAAAATTCGACCAGTGGTTCTCAAAATACGGGACACAACTTTCTTATTTTAAATGGGAACATATGTTTATTTTTAGGTTATTCGATAGAGTAATTTTTTCTGAATTCAACGATATGAACATATCATATACTAATATAACAAAATAATTGAGAAAAATGCATGTTAGATTTATATGAATTTTATTTATATCTGGCTGAGACAAGAGTGCTATAGTTAGAAAACATAGACATATAGTTCTGTCTAACATTGTTTGATTATTTTTTGTTAAATTTTATTTTCTTAAACTGTCAGTTTTAAGAAGAAAATGAAATGTTTTCTAACCATAGCACTCTTGTTTCAGCCAGATATAAATAAAATACATATAAATCTAACATTCATTTTTCTCAATTATTTTGTTATATTACAATAAATGTTCATATCGTTGAATTTAGAAAAAAATACTCTATCGAATAACCTAAAAATAAACATATGTTCCCATTAGCATCATGTTTTCCATCAGAAGTGTCCAGTGTTGTTAATAATGTAACGTTTTATTTATTTAGGTGAAGTGTAAAATTGATTATAACACTAATATTTATATAACTAAGTGTAATTAAAGAAATATGAATTATAAAGAATAATGAAAAATAACTAACACTAAGAATTAACAAATATAAACACTAATTTAAAACTAACATATATCAATAAAGACTTAAACACTAAGATAATTTATTTAAACAATTCAAACTACGCAATATTTATTTCAACAATATTTATATCACTCTTTATTTATATCACTATCTATTTATTTATATCACCATCTGTTCACTACACGTATCGATACAAGACTGTCCTCGCGATCTTTTGCTTGGGGTATTTATATTAAAACGCTTCATTCTCGAATATTCTTTGACCTTTTAATTTCTCGAATATTCGCCGACCCCGATCAGAACAATAAGGAGCGAACGGACGTGTTTTGACCTGTGCGCTAGTGGCCGCCGCCCGCGCCGCGTCCCTGGGTTCGCTACATTGCCCCCTCCTTAAGCCTGTTTCGTCCCGGAACAGTTCGTTATGACGAAATCTGCATGCATCACCCTTGGTGCATGTGGAAGTCTTGAAGAAGTAACAGTCGACGGTCCGTTTGAGCTCTTCTTGGCCGGTAGAGTTGAAGCTGCAGACTAGAATTTCCACTCCGGTAAAGCGGAAGATTGTTTCTAACATGCTTCTAACAATCCTCCAATCCAAACCATCTAGTCCACAGCCTATCTTCGGTACTGCCAGTTTCATGATGTCGTTTTCCAACAGATGGTCCTTCATGTCGTACAGCGAGTCCCATGAATTGCGGTATGACGGCTTCTGATGTGAGTATTGTTTCGTAACGAGATAGTAAATGTACCGCTTATGTTCTACGTTATCATCCTTCAGTTGTAGCGTTTTCCCGACAGTTGGACGTTGGTTGGCCAGTTCTTGTACTCGTCCAAATTTTCTTTTAAAAACTGAAGCGATGCCGCGGGACATTTTAATGTCTTTCGCTACACAGTGAGCGAGGGAATATTCTGGGGACACGGTGAACAGATCTCGTTGTTCTTCTCGTGTCACGCCATACCGTACTTTGTGACCAGTGGAATGACTTTCCATAAAGTCATCATATGTGGGTTCCTCAGCTACAACCCGGCGAACCGTCGCTCCACAATGATCGTCAAAATTATCACCAGCGAAAGGGGCTAACCGATTGAAGTGGACTACTCTCGGCTTTCCATTAGGTATTTTCCTAATTCTGTAGACCACATCATTTATTCTCTTTACGATCTCGTAGGGACCTTCCCAATTCTTTTGTAGCTTCGGTGATAAGCCGCGACGCCTTTGTGGATTATAAAGCCACACCAAATTCCCAGGTTGAAAACCACCTTTTTCAGCCTTGACGTCATACTGGTCCTTCATCCGGTCGCTGGCACCTTGAATGTTTATACGGACTTGTTCATGGATGTCGTTCATTCTTCTACGTAAGTCCGTTACGTAGTCCTCCCCGGCTAGATCTTCACCGGGTTTACTGCCAAATACCAGGTCGCATGGTAAGCGCAACTCCCGCCCGAATAAGATGTTTGCTGGTGTCTGCCCTGTTGTCTCATGCACGGATGAACGGTAAGCCAACAAGAATAGATGAAGATGTCGGTCCCAGTCTCGTTGATGGTTAGAGACTACCTTTGACAAATACCGATTTATTGTTCTATTCATCCGTTCAACCATGCCATCGGACTGCGGGTGTAATGCAGTAGTTCTGGTTTTCTTTATTCCTAATATCTTACAGATATTTTGGAACAGAGCAGACTCGAAATTCCTTCCTTGGTCGGAATGTATCTCTCGCGGTACTCCAAATCGGCAGATGCATTCTTTTACCAAGACTTCAGCAACCGTTACGGCTTCCTGGTTGGGTAATGGATAGGCTTCGACCCACTTAGTAAAGTAGTCCATTACTACTACTATGTATTTATTTCCTTCATCAGTTTCGGGGAATGGTCCGGCCACGTCAATCGCAATGCGTTCAAAGGGACTTCCAACGTTACATTGGCGCATTGGAGCTCTTCTTTTCCTATGTGGCCCGTTACTTCCCGCGCAGACCACACATTTCTTGCACCACTCTTTAACATCTTCTTTGCAATTTACCCAGTAAAATCGTTGGCGCAATCTTTCGAGGGTTTTATTTACTCCAAAATGTCCAGATCCGTCGTGGATCTTTTGCAATACTTCTGGTACTTTATTTTTAGGGATTATCAGCTGGGTCCTACTCTCAGTACCTTCAGTATTCTCTCTGACACGTTTCAGGAGGCCCTCTTCAACCACAATAGATTCCCACTGCGCCCAATACGATTTTACACCTTGTGAGTGTCGTGCAACATCTTCCCAAACTGGTCTGCTATCGCCACGTTTCCAATCCAGTATGATTTTCAAGTCCGAGTCATTCTCTTGGTCCTTGCGAAGGTCTTCCGTTTGCCAACTATCATTTACTACTGTTGTTCTGGCGATGGTAGAGAGTTTTTCTTCTAGACGACTACAATGCTTGCATTCGTCCTGACAAGGTCTTCTTGATAATGCGTCAGCATTACGATGGCTTGTACCTGCTCGATGCTCAATAACAAAATTATATTCTTGCAATCTTTCAATCCATCTAGCTGCCTGACCTTCAGGATTCTTAAATTGTAGCAGCCATTTGAGAGCAGCGTGGTCAGTTCTTATAAGAAATCTTCTACCGTACAAATATTTGTAGAAGTGCTCCACGGATTTCACGACAGCCAAAAGTTCTTTTCTGGTGACGCAATAATTCCTCTCTGGTTTTGACAAGGTCTTACTAAAATAGGCAATAACCTTCTCTTGTCCGTCTTGTATCTGGGAAAGAACGCCACCAATTCCAACGTTGCTGGCATCTGTATCTAGAACGAATTCTCCTTCTGGTAAAGGATAACTTAGGACAGGTGCGCTTGTCAAGGAATATTTAAGTTGTTTAAACGCAGCTTGACAGTCCATCTCCCAGATAAATTTTCTGCCTTCTTCAGTAAGCCTTGTCAATGGCTTCGCTATGTTGGCAAATCCAGGTACATAGCGTCGGTAATATGTACAGAGACCAAGGAAACTTCTCAATTCGTGTTTATCTCTCGGTACTGGCCAGTCACTCACAGCCCTTATTTTCTCCGGGTCAACTGCAATGCCCTTACCAGAAACTACGTGTCCAAGATAATGAACTTCTTTTTGAAATAGGTGACACTTCTTTGGACTGAGTTTCAGGTTAGCCTTCCTCAATCTTTGGAAAACCTCTTCCAAGTTCTTCATGTGGTTCTCGAACGTTTTTCCTACCACAATAATATCGTCTAGGTAAACCAAACATGTTTTCCACGACAGTCCAGCTAACACGGTTTCCATAAGTCGTTCAAATGTTGCAGGGGCATTGCAGAGCCCAAATGGCATAACAGTAAATTGCCACAGACCGGTACCGATGGTAAAAGCTGTCTTTTCTTTGTCTTTTGGATCTAAATCCACTTGCCAGTATCCGCTCTTTAAATCAAGAGTAGAGAAAATCTTTGATCCTGCCAATGTGTCCAGTGTATCGTCTATTCGGGGTAGCGGGTAGCTATCCTTCTTCGTCACGTTGTTAAGTAGACGATAATCGACGCAAAATCTTGTAGAACCATCCTTCTTCTTTACTAACACCACTGGTGAAGCCCATGGACTGTTTGAAGGTTCAATCACCCCTTCCGTCCTCATATCCTCTATAATTTCTTCAGCTTCTTCCCGCTTCGCCAGTGGTAATCTTCTTGCTGTTTGGCGGATGGGTCTTGCGTCTCCGGTGTCTATTTTATGATGGACTACATTGGTTCGCCCTTTGTCCTTCTTGTCAAATTGGAACACATCTTGAAAAATCCCAATTAAGTTCTTAGCCTTGGTTTTCTGATCGGCAGTCAAGTCCTGGAACGATGAAGACAGCTCCTTGATTAGAATATCTGGAACTTCACAGGACGTGTTGTCTTTGGCCTTTACAGTTCGAATAATTGATGATACCGCTGAACATTCACCTACTACGGTCCCTTTTTTTTAGTATAACTGGATAAAAATTAATGTTCATTACTCGAACTGGGATAACCTTGTCGGTTTTGAGCAAGGCTTTTCCAATTACAACTCCAGTCCCAGTTTTGGCATCATCGTTTTTCGGCTGGAGCATGACAATGTTTCCCTCACAGAAGCTACCCTCTAGCTGTGCTTCCACGATTGATTCACTTCGTTCTGGGAGGGTTACATCTTCCGTTATTAGTACTCGCATAGCATTGTCGTCTCGTGGATTTAATACCAATTCTTCATCATTGACCATCATCACTCCATTCTTCAGGTCAAGTTTAAATCCATGCTTTTTCATAATGTCCATGCCGAGAATGAATTCATCTTCTACATCAGCTACCAGCACACGATGTTTAATGCACGTTTTTCCAACAGTGATGCTCAGATCTATTTCTCCAGATGCGGTAGCTTGTTCTCCGGTGGCTGTGCGTATCTGCCACTTTGTTGGAAGTAGGTGTTTTCTGCATATTTCTCTTGCTACGTCGGGTCTGATTATTGTTTTTGTCGCACCCGTATCCAACAACATTTTAAACGGCCTTCTGTCGATAGAGCCGTCTACATAGATGCTGTTAGCTTGATGATGAATGGATGCGACATAACTAATAGATTTTGGGGCTACTGGTTTACGGGTCGACGATTGCCCCTTCGCATCAACCCGGCTTAGTTTCCCGACTCCTTTTCATCTTTTCTTGGTTCTGCTTTCTTCTGCTGTTTTCTGCAGAGCCTTTGCGGGTGACCTAATTCACCGCAATTCCAACAGCGGAGTTTCTTTCTTCCAGCAGCATTAATTTCAGACGTAATTCGTCTTATCTTGTCTTCTAGATCTTCGGTGTCTTCGGACCTCTCAGCATCGATATTTCGCACTCGCGATTGGTTGCGTGAAGCTTGTTTTGCAGCTTCATGATCTAAGGCATATGAAAGTGCATCAACCAGAGTTTTTGGTCGAGCCAATCGCAGTGCTTGTTGAGTTTCACTGTCACGGACCCCATAGATAAATTCTTGAGTGGCTAGGCATTCCAAAACGCTGTCAGGGGCTGTAGGATGTGCAAGACGAACCAGGCGAGCTATGTCAGCTTCGAATTCTTGAAGGTTTTCTTTAGAACTCTGATATCGGTTCCTCAGTTGTGTCTGGTACACTTGCTCCAGATGCGCATTGCCATATCGCATATCCAATCGCTTAACAAGTTGTTCGTAGTCTTCCTGTTCATCCTCTTTTAGCGTCTGTAGGATATCGATGGCTTCTCCACGTAGCGAAACTGTCAGCGCAGTAGCCTTTTCTTTGGAAGTCCAGCCATTTGCTTTGGCAGCGGCTTCAAATTGTTTTACATAATTCGGCCACGATGTCTTGCCGTCAAATTCTGGAGTTTTTATATGCATTCTAGGACTATTTTCTGAATTAGTTTTAGAGTTAGAGTTTGAAACCGCTGGTGACGTAATCTTAGAGAAATTTTGCTGCAACTCTTCAACTTTTTTCTCGTAAGTTTCTATTCTCTCTTCTAATATTCTAGAACTTTCTTTCAATTGTTCGTTTAGCTTGTCCTCCAAACTTTTAGAATTTTCCATTAATTTCTCCTCCCATATTCTAGAATTTTCTGTTAACTTTTCTTCCAAAGTTCGAGAACTTTCCGCCAACTTTTGTTCTAAAGCTTTAGAATTTTCTTCAGATTTTCTAGAACTTTCCTCTAATTTTTGTTCTAATGTTTTAGAACTTTCTTTCATTTGTTCCAAAGTTCTAGAATTTTCTTCTAAACTTCTGGAATTTTCTTTCAGAATTTTAACAAAATCGCTGAAACCACCCGCAATTTCGAATACAAACTCATCTGGATTTTCACCAGCTTCTACTAAAGCTTGCCGTAGACGAAGTTGCAGAACAGCCTTGGATCCCGATGTCTCTAACTCTCGGTCTTCCAGCTCCCTCTTGAGATCGGTCATTTTTAATTCACTTAATTTAGCCATTTTATTTATTTTTATTTTACACTTCACAGTTTTTTTAACCCCACACCTGACACCAATTGTAACGTTTTTATTTATTTAGGTGAAGTGTAAAATTGATTAAATCACTAATATTTATATAACTAAGTGTAATTAAAGAAATATGAATTATAAAGAATAATGAAAAATAACTAACACTAAGAATTAACAAATATAAACACTAATTTAAAACTAACATATATCAATAAAGACTTAAACACTAAGATAATTTATTTAAACAATTCAAACTACGCAATATTTATTTCAACAATATTTATATCACTCTTTATTTATATCACTATCTATTTATTTATATCACCATCTGTTCACTACACGTATCGATACAAGACTGTCCTCGCGATCTTTTGCTTGGGGTATTTATATTAAAACGCTTCATTCTCGAATATTCTTTGACCTTTTAATTTCTCGAATATTCGCCGACCCCGATCAGAACAATAGGGAGCGAACGGACGTGTTTTGACCTGTGCGCTAGTGGCCGCCGCCCGCGCCGCCGCCCGCGCCGCGACCCTGGGTTCGCTACAATAATATTAATTCTGATCTCAATAATCTAGTTCAGTGGGTTGAGGATAATGGTCTCAATATTAATCCAAATAAATCGACGTTGTTAGTTATAGGAAACTCTGAAGTACCTTTGATAAAGCTTGATGGAATCCAACTTCAGCCTGATAAATTTTGTAAAAGTCTGGGTGTATATCTTGATCCAGACCTTAATTTCAAGTATCATTTACAGGCGAAAATGAAGGCAGCAGAGATAAAATTAAAGCACCTGTATCAGTTTCGTTCTATCTTAACCTCTGATATAAAACTACGTTTAATTAATTCACTTGTTCTTCCATTATTCGACTATTGTGCATGTGTGTATGTACCTAACTTAACACAAGCTGATAAGCACACAATTCAAGTTTTTCAAAATTCATGTTTACGATTTGTTTATAATGTGCGTAAATTTGATCATATTTCAAACTATAGAAGGTTAGCTAAAATGAATAATATTGAAACTCGCATGGAAAAAATGTATTTAATATTAATTCATAAAATTTCAATCACTAGAACACCTCGTTATCTGTATGATAAACTTGTTCCAAAATTTTATAATTATAGTTTACGTATTAGGAATTTATATATTGTGCCATCGTTTAAAAAACAAAAATTTAAGTGCTCATTCTCCTATTTGGCCCCTACATTATACAACACTTTATCAGACAGTATGAAATCTCTCTCTCTGTAAATTCTTTTAAATACCATTTGAGGGAAATGTGAAAATTTATATTTGCATGAATAATTTAAGTATTCTCCTGTGATATCATTGGCAAAGCTTAACTTCAATGATTAGTAGTTAAAAATATTTCTTGTTTATTCAACATTAATTCTTATTGTTCTTTTTTTTTCTATGTATCGTTATATTTTTATATTATTATAAACTCGGCGTTCATTTTTATTTATTTGTATAATGTATATTGTGGTTGGGTTGAAAAGCAGCCTTTGGCTGAACCCCGCCATTGACTTATGTCAATAAAGTCTATTATTATTATTATTATTATTTAAAATAAGAAAGTTGTGTCCCGTATTTTAAGAACCACTGGTCGAAAAAAATATTTTTTTGCTCATTGTAATAGTCTTGTAAAATGGTGGTTCTTTGCTAATTTAACCAACCTCGTAGCTCTTATAGTTCTCGAGATAGCAATGATGGCACGCTTAAATGGAACACCCTGTATATATATATATATATATATATATATATATATATATATATATATATACAGGGTGTTGACCGCGACCCCGGAACATAGGACTTTCACATGTAAAATCATACTTTCTTAATTTCCTGCTTCCCTAATTATTTTAGGTAAAAAAATTCAAATAAAAGTTCTAGAGCATAAAATTCTACGTCAGAATCAATAAACAAAATTAAATTTACATGTCTTATAACGGCAGAAATTAAATATGAAAATACCGAAAATTAGCTCAAAAATAGGGATAGCCGTGGAAATGAAACAAAATTGTAAAGAAAAGATTGACGTTTTATTATCACTAACATTCGATTTTAAATTATATTCTTCTGATAGATAAAACGTCAATCTTTCCTTTGCAATTTTGTTTTATTTCCACGGCTATCCCTAATTTTGAGCTAATTTTCAGTATTTTCATATTTAATTTCTGCCGTTATAGGACATGTAAAATTAATTCTGTTTATTTATTCTGACGTAGAATTTTATGCTCTACAACTTTTATTTGAAGCTTTTTTACCTAAAATAATTAGGGAAGCAGGAAATTAAGAAAGTATGATTTTACATGTGAAAGTCCTATGTTCCGGGGTCGCGGTCATCACCCTGTATATATATACAGTGTGTGCAAGGAGATGCGGAACATAGGACTTTAACATGGGATTTCGAAAAATTGCGGATACTCTCTCTCCTGATAGATTTAGAGCAAAACTGCTTTAGTACAAAGTTGTTCAGAATTAAATTCTACGTCAGATTAGATCATAATTGTTGCAACAGCAAGCCTGTAATACGAGATATATTAAATATAAAATGTTATACTTTCGTTAAAAATCAGATAGCCATGGAAATAAAAGAAAATACATATCTGTCAGTTTAGAGAATTTTCGCTGATTGTAATACTTATTGTCTATAATTTAATATTATTTAAGTTGAAATTATATTCATTTCTTTAACAATGTGCTAATATTAAAAAAACAGTACAAATATAATTTAAAATAAATATTGAACACAAAGTAAGGTTACTAACTGTCACAATTGACACATAGATTTTTTCTTTTTTTTCCATGGATGTCTGATTTTGAACGAAAATATTACATTTTATATTTAATATATCTCGTACTGCAGACGTGCTGTTGCAACAATTATGATTTTATCTGACGTAGAATTTAATTCTGAACAACTTTGTACTCTTGCAATTTTATTCTAAATATATCAGAAGAGAGAGATCCGCAATTTTTTGAAATCCCATGTTAAAGTCCTATGTTCCGCATTTCCTTGCACAAACTGTATATACAGGGTGTTAATACTAAGTTGTACCATCCGAAAACGGTAGTTAGAACTCATTGTGATAAACAACTTTTCTTAGTTCAAATTTTTGATTTGGAGCCCCAGTTCATAGTTATTGGCGTTCTTTTGTTTTTCGAAAAATCGTCATTACTCCCATATTTTAAGAGATATTGAAAAAATACAAAAACTTTCGGCATTTGCTTTTAGTTCTCTAAAACTTTTATATTTACAATTATTTTCTATTTTATCAAATAACATAATCGCGGCCGATCAAAAATTTAAAATCAAGATATTTAGTAAACCACTCGATCGATTTTTGAAAATAAAACATTTATAAAATCCTTATACTATCTACTAACATATGCCTGAAACATTTTTTTTTCGATCGGTCGAAAAAAAAATTTTATTCAAATTTAATTACAAGATAAATTTTAACAAACTGCAATAATAATTTAAAACAAAGTAGGCTTGTTGCCATTAAACAAAATAATAAACAAGAAAAACAAGAAAGAAACAAGAAAAAATACAATGAACAATGAATTTCTGATTTTTAACGAAAGTATTCCATTTTATATTTAATATATCACGTATTACAGTCCTACTGCTACAACAATTTTGATCTTATCTGACGTAGAATTTAATTTCGAACAACTTTGTACTCTTATAGTTTTCTTCTAAATTTATCAGGAGAGAGAGTATCGGCAATTTTTTGAAATCCCATGTTAAAGTCCTATGTTCCGCATTTCGTTGCACACCCTGTGTATATATATATATATATATATATATATATATATATATATATATATATATATATATATACAAGGTATTTGGCGAAAGGCCGGCACCCAAAATATTTCGTTTATTTTGAGAGATACAAGAAAATGTTAACGAGCAAAGCTAATCTAGACAAAGGGACTCATAAAATGATCCTAGTACACATTTTGTGTCACTTCCGGTTTTAGCGGAAATGGCTCCAACTTTAATTCTAGCATAGGGAATCGGTATTTTTATATTTTTTTACGGAATGTACATAAAATTAGCTCTACAATGATACCAAAATATCATTGTTTTACTTCAACCATTTCAAAATGGCGACACTTTATTTTTAAAATATTTTGAGTACTTTTAATTTTTATTTTGTTTATTATATTTAGTAAACGTTATTGTATTGTGTTGATTGTTCTAAGCTTTTTTAAACATAATTTTTTTCGTTAATTACCTGCAGTTGTAAGTACATAAATTTGAAAATAAATTGTCGCCATTTTGAAGTAAAACTATAATATTTTGATATCATTGTAGAGCTAATTTTATGTACATTCCGAAATAAAATATAGTAATACCAATTCCCTATGCTAGAATCAAAGTTGTACACACTTCCACTAAAACCGGAAGTGACACAAAATTCGTACTAAGATCATTTTATGAGTTCCTTTGACTAGTTTAATTTTGTACCGTAACATTTTTCTGTATCTCTCATAATAAACGAAATATTCTGGGTGCCGCCCTTTCGCCAAACACCCTGTATATATATATATATATATATATATATATATATATACAGGGTGGCTGATTTTTCATTGTCCAGGCCATATCTCCTGAAATATTAAATATATAAGAAAAAGCTAAATAGGAAACTTATGTAACAAGATCTGGTCTATAAAATAGCGTTAACAGATGTTTTCCATGGCCTACTGATTTGGCGAAAAAATATTTAACTTTGGTTTTTTAAATGGAACACCCTGTATGTTTTTACGGAATAAGGTTCTACATCAATTTCTCTTTACAATTATCTATAACAAGTGGGGGTTTGCCTTTAATTTAAGCTTAATAATGCAAAAAATAAAATTATATAAGTCGGATGTGTTTTCTCATTGTTAATCACTATTTTTCTTATAAATCTGATAAAAGTGTTTATTAGAAGTGTTTTATGGTTTTTATTTAATTATTATTTGATTTGTGAAAACAGTAGAGCATATCAACTTTGTCACTATTTGTGAAACTCATTTTTCTTTTGTAATTACGAAGTACAACACCTTTTCAACTAATAAATACTTTTTTCTGTTTCTTGGTAGTTGTCTACAGGTATAAATAATAAAATAATTGCAAATCACAGCCGTCTCACCTATATAATTTTATTTTTTACATTGTTAAGCATAAATTAGATGCAAACCTCCAGTTGTTTTACATAATTGTAAAGAGAAATTGATGTAGAATCTTATTCCGTAAAAACATACAGGGTGTTCCATTTAAAAAACCATAATTAAATATATTTCCGCCAAATCAGTAGGCCATGGAAAACATCTGTTAACGCTATTTTATAGGCAAGGTCTTATTACACAAGTTTCCTATTTAGCTTTTTCTTGTATATTTAATATTTCAGGAGATATGGCCTGGACAATGAAAAATCAGCCACCCTGTATATATAAGGTTAGCAATTCTGTTCTATTATTTACGGAATATATAATAAAAGTACCAAGAATCTAACGTAAGTATCATAATTATCTAAAGTTACAGTATTTTAAAAGCATGTTGACGTATTTTATAGTGGTTATTATTTCTAACGCATTAAACGCCATCTGTTCGTCCGCACAGAAACTGTTTTTTCTTCTCTAATCCCATTAAAATTTTGATATGGCGATAATTCTTTATTACTTTTAGGAAAAAAGTGTAACGAAGAAAAATGTTCAAAATAAAAAACTGCATTGATTAAATACCAAGTTTGTCGTTCAATTGTTTCTTATTTAAGAGATAGAAGCAAATGAAATATACAATTTAAAGCAATTATCAGAGTGCTACAATAAATAAAATAATAATTTATTTTTGATGTTTCTGACATCGCTAACTGATTTATGCCCGATTTCAAGAGAAGGTGTTAAATCCAGAGTTATTAAACTCTGGATAATTTTAGCCTAGGTCTGAAAGTTAAATGCGTTTCATAAAATAGGCCTAAATTCACACCTTAATTTTAATTTTTAAAAGTAGAAATAAATGTACGTGTAGTACAATACCTACGCACACCTAATTTTTAAAAGATGAAAATCGCTTTTATTTACAAAAATAAAAGGATATTTTAAAAGTGGATCGTACCACTTCTAGCCGCTGTTTCATTTTGACATTTCATATGAAATGGCGGAATTTGTAGATATTCCAGAATTACGTGAAATTAATTATGTGCGTGATTTTAAATTTGCGTCGTCAACATTTGCGAAGATGCCGGAAAAGAGTAGATCCTTTTGAAATTTATTGTGAAAGATAATTTTGCCGGAGATACAGGTTAAACAAAAATACTGTTCGATTTGTGATTGATTTTCTGCAAAAAGAACTTCAAGTTTTGAAATTTGTTCGCAATTATTAATTAATTATTTTTCATTACGTATCTTTTACAAAACATAGAAATAATTTTGTAGGTATTGACATGAAAAAGCAGAAAGCATGTAAAAGAAAGTTCTAAGTCAGAATCGAATTGAGAACCTTTGACTCTGTAGGCCGTTACTCTAACCTCTGAACCACGATTTAACAGGTGTTAAGTTGCGTGTATTGGTGTATAGCAATAAAAATATGAGGCGAATTTGTTTAATTTATTTTTGCAAATTTCATTGAATTATGCTATCAAAATGAAGTAATCTGTATTAAATAAGATGTAGAAATACATGTAGTATTGTCCTGTACAATATAGTGACGTCAAATGATAAACACCAAATAACTGTATACTGCGCATGTGCGGTACGCATCAGTGCGACGTTGCCAAGCGTATTTTTCAATTGGCATTACTTTTATTAAAAGTAAGATAAAAATGAGGTGTGAATAGGTGTACTTTAAAAAGCATGTTTATTGTTACTAACCCTTTTAAAAAAAGTAAAATTAAAAGTGATATTAAAATTGAGGTGTGAATGCGGGCCATAGTCTTCAAAATTTTAACCCCGGCCACAGAAAAACAGCAAGCAATCAGAACGGACACGTAATGTAAATACTTTAACCTTCCTTTCTATTTCGTTCATGTAGCAAAAGATGTCCCGGCAAGCAGTCCACAGCCGAAGGAATAAAGGTTTTTCAAAGATCCATCACAATATTGCAAAGTAATACCCAAAACTATTTTCCATAGTAGCCCGATTGCCGGAAGATACCGACTACATACGAACCTATTCATGATTCATTTGAACTTCATGAATGACAACGTAACATTAATAATAAAAATAATATAAATTTTATTCCAATTGAAAATGTTTACATTTTATAGGAAGCGTCAAAAGAATAATTACATCTGATTACACTGTGGTTAAATTTAAAAATTCATCCAGATTATAAAAGCATTGTTCAGCAAGAAATTCTTTCATTTTTGTTTAAATTTATTTGTTAATTTTACCTCGCGAATAAATGAAGGTATATTGTTAAAAAAATTTACACCTAGACAATTTGGAGATAGTATTGAATTCTGTGCGTTGGTCATTATTTTTACAAAAATAGCCCGAAAAATATTTTTTTTCAATATGTCATTTACCTATGAAATTTTATGTGCAACAAAAATTAATTTCTTATGAAATATTTTATTATTATTATTATATAACTTGTATATAAATCAAGTAAAGTTATTTAACGCTAACGTACAAGTAAAAATTGTAATACAAAGTGTCACGTTATAATTATTTTGGGGCTAACCAGAATTCCTCTGTCCATAAATTTATTTATACCAGTGGGTAAATAGTACCCAAAGAAGGCGATAGATCACTAAAAACTGAATTTCAACTATCCATACTTTCATAAATACTTTTAAAAATTTTTTAAGTTAAAGAAACTTCGAAAATATTCCTTTTCTCTAGTTATTTCCAAATTTTAAGTAACTATACTTTCAATATTTAATAAACCTGTTGAAAGACGAAAATTTAGATTTTTATAAATTAAAAAATTCTGTTCGCCACTTTTGTATCATTTTAATACATGGACATGGATTATTAAAAACTGAAATAGAAAAAAAAACAAAAAATATCGTTTTTAACGGCAAACGAATATATGTATATATATATATATATATATATATATATATATATATATATATATATATTAAAAAAACCGGTTAATAAAAACCGGTAACCGATATTCTCAACGAAAATTGCGAACTTTAACCGTAATTTTAACCGATATTTTTCAGGCCGAAAATACCGGTAACCCTTAACCAAAAAATAAAATAAACCGGTTTTAGCGAACATTAACCTTTATTTTAATATCATTTAGCAAGATTTTTTTTATATCTGTGTTTTCTATTTGTATTTGAACATGAGTCATAACAGTTTTTACAATTGACATTTTATTGGAGAGTCATAAATGTAGGTAGTCTCTTTGGCCGTTAAGCCTCGTTCACAATCATAATTTAGTGGTTAGTGGTTATTTGTTAGCGTTAACGCAGAAGATTGACATGCGCATTTGTAGTTAGCGGTCACAACCAAAAAATTAACTCAGCGCTAGGCTGCGCTAAACACGGTTAGCGCAAGGGTTTGCATACTTCTAACTTTATCGTTAGTGGTTAACAGAAACATCCAATCACAGCTCGAGTAGAATGAAATAGACATATTATAGAAAAAAAAGAAGTGAAGACATTTTGACAGTAGAGAAAATGTATCAAAGCCGTGTACTTTTCAAAAAGAAATTATTACTGAGCGTCGTAAAGTAACTTTGTACTTTGGATTCATGCGATATAAATTTTTCTTCAGCCATATTTAGTAAAATTTCAATAAATGTATCGAAAATATACGAACACAAAAAATCAAGATATCACAAGTTGAACTTTGTTGACAGATTGAAATAACATCTGGTATCATCAATTTTGGCGACATCTGTGAAAATCTTTTTTAAAACTCTAAATTTGACATAATGCACACTGCATTACCAACAGAACTCATAATTCGACAGCGCTAAATAGATGTATTGTGAACGACATTTTTCAAGGCATAAACTTAACCACTAACTACTAACCATAACCATTATCAACTAACTACTAATTTCCGATTGTGAACGAGGCTTTAAGGTTACTTAAAAAGTCCCAAATAAATACGGCCTTTGTCAACACAGGCAAGTTTAAAATTGAAAAGTGACCTGCGTTTTTTTGAAGATATTACGGGAATTTTTGTGAATATTCATTAATTAAATTAGTTTTTTTTTAATTGTTATATTTTTCCCACATGGTATTTAAAAAAAAAATTTTAATTAATTATTCTGTATTTTTTTTAATCAATTTTTTATAATTAATTTGTTTTAATTAATTTTAATTATTTTTTTAACCGATATATTAACCAGTTTAAACCGGTTTCCAATTTTCAAAAACGGGTTTTCGAACTAAAACCGTTATTATTATAACGTTCTCTATAAGGGTTAACCGTTAACCAGTATTTTTTTCGGTTACATGCCCTGTTTATAACGATATATCATTATTTAATGGAAACAAGGCACCAACTGATATGTTAACTTAAATGTTTAAAAACGATTTATATTTTTGTATGCCAGAATTTTATAAGTTTTTAAACATCATTGTAACTATTCCAATCAGTTCAGCATCTGTGGAAAGGAGTTTTACAATTTAAAAGCACATAAAAACTTATCTGCGCAATTCTATGGATCAAAATCGACTTTGCGGTATTGCATTAATTTCAATCGAAAAAGATTTTATTTCAGCGATCAAAAAAGAAGATAAATTTTATAAAAGTGTAATAGATTATGCGGTTAAAAAAAAATAGACGTTTTCCACTAATTTTTAAAAATGTTTAATTTTCAGTATCTATATTAATTTTTTTGTTAAGAATTTATTTATGTTTTGAATTTTCAAAGTTTATGTTAGGTTAGGCAGTTTATTTTTTTTTTTTATTACATATAGTGTGTGTATATTTTTTTAAAAATTTAATCAAAACTACCTTTTTCTTTAATTCCTAATCTATCCTATCCTGGCAAGAAATACTCTACACCTACTCGATGATTCATTCTTGCTGGACAATGAATTGTGAAATAATAACAGCGGAGCTACTAGCTAGCAATATATTCCATGATTTTTTGACTAAGCAGAGTTTATAGTTTTAAATAAATAATTAGCCTCCTCATTCCTTCAGTACCTGCACTGCAATGGGGAAGTTTAGTGTATTTTTTATTTTATTTTAACAAGATTGCTCTCAAAAATTATATTCTATATTTTATTTCATCCAAAGATGTTTATGATTTATGAATTAAAACAAAATATAGCGTACGCATCTAACAGAATGTATTATGATCATTGGGTAGGTACATGCGGCCCACATCGTTGTCTCTCGGTTATGATGTTCAGCTAATGCTTCAACATGAGTAAGCAGTATACAACTGGGCTGATGTATTTAGTTCTGTGGGCTGCACAGAGAGACCGACACTCAAAAAACCCACATTTTAGTGGAGTAAATTCCGCCCGTAAGGTGACCATTCTGTTTGCTTGCTGTTTTTCTGTGCCCCGGCTTAGTAAACTCTTCAATAATTTGACAACATGTTAGGTTGGCAATTATTCTAAATTTGATGCATACTTCACGACATTGATTTTTACATTAAATTCAATTGTTTCAATGTATATTTTGACAGTGACAGGACTTTTAAACGTTAATATGTAGGTATCACATTGTTTCCATTTAATATATAAAAAAATTATAAATAATATTTCTTGACCAATTATTTTATTATATTTATTATAGTAAATATAATGTCGACTAGAAAACACGGGTAAAGTTATACGGAGAATAAATAGTGTTATTAAATGCAATTGAAAATTAAAATTACAAAACTATAACTGAAGACAAATATAAAACAAACCCTATTACAATGGGGTAGGTGACCAAGGTAGAATTTTAATGAAAAAACTATTAAATTATAGAAAGTATGTTTATTTATGAACGTTGACTTTAAAAAAGTTAAATATTTATCAGCAATTGTTTAGTAATTTGCATTAAATAGAAACAGCGCCCATTACTATGACGTTCACTAAGTTCGCACGCTGATTGGTTAAAATTTGAAGGTGTGGTAATAAACCTATCTATCTCACTCACACCACATATTTCCGTCTCTGTCTACCTTCGCCCCTCTCATGAACTTAGTTGACGTCATAATCCCCTCCCAAGAACTATATTATTTATTTACTTCAAAACAACATATAATTAACAATTTTAAAAAAATACGGGTATATTATTTTTTTACAAGCTATCACACATACCAAATTTAGAAATTGGTCACCTACCCCATATTAAGACAGTGTGTAAAAAAATTGGAACATGGAATAAATTTTTTGTGTTCTTATTCGAAAGATTGTATATTATCCTTAAAATAAAAAGAAATATATTTTTGGCAAGCCGGAATCTATTTCTAAAGTCGTTATAAAATTCAAATATGTAACGTTTTGTAATATGTCATTGTCATGAGTAAAATACACAATATTATTATTATCATAGACTTGAACTACAAATATATTGATTAAAATTCCATAGTAGCCATTATTATTTACAAAAATACTTACATTTGAAGCAAATAATAATAATTATCAATATTGAATATTAAAAAAAATAAAAGTAGAAATGTCATTTCAACCCAAGGTTAAAATTTAACCCCTTCGTCATAGACATGTTATCAAAACTCCGCATTTAAGCCGAAGTTAAGTTTAACTCTTTCTTATGGAATCCATTTTCAAATTTAGTTAATAAATTTATCTCGGGTTAAAATTTAACTCGCGTTCATGAAACCGTACATTAATGTTTATTTTGATAATTTGATTATTAGAATCTGTGATTAGGAAGGGTTTTTCTAGTTCCAAGAGGACGTATTTTAAAGAAATTTATTTTGCAAATTAAGATTTGAGTTAAATAGAGTGTAATGATATATAAATTATTATAAAATGTTAAATATTTATGATAAATTAAAAAAATTAAAACAAGGGACGAGCCACTATGTCTGTCTGTGATGTAAGAGGGATTCGAATTTTGGAGTTCGATTACGATTAACGGTTTTTACAGTAATAAAAAAGTTTCAGTTATCGGTAACGGTTTTTTGAAAATGTATTGGTTTTCGTTTCAGGTAAAATAACATAAAAATTTCGGTTTCGTTACGGTTTTGGTTAAAATTGTAATTTGTTTTAAGTAAAATTATAGTAACTTTTATTTTAAGTTATGATCTAAAAATTAAAATTGTGTATCAAAACTAGTTAATCATTATTACATTAATTACATTAGAATTTTCAGTTTAGTACAATATTTATATTTATACAGGTATTAGTACCGTTTTCTTTCGGTTTGGTTGTTTTCGATGACAGAATAAACTTATTTTTTGTATTGTTTTTCGATCTCCATATTTGAAGAAATAAAGTATAGGTTTCGGTGTTCGGTTACGGTTTCATAAAAAGTAAAATATCGGTGCGGTTTTCGGCTACTGTTTCGTTACGGTTCCCTGTGCCGTAGTAACCCCAACGGACCACGAAGCCACACAATTAAATGCTACTACCTCTATTTCTGCCTAGTTTCTATCTCACACAAAACACTAGTTATCTTTCTCCAAGCTATCAGTGGTTAGAGTTAGTAGTTATGGTTAGTGGTTATGTTTAGTAGTTAGAGATTAGAAAATTGCATTCGCAATCAAATGTTAAGAATTAGCGGTAGTGTCGATAAAATAGTAAAAATTATAACATTTACTACGATTTATCTTTTTATTTCCTTACTTAGCGCATACATGTAATGAAGCGAATAATAGTTTACGTTTCCCTAAAAAAATAAAAACACTTCTGTAAATAAATATATTTTATATATTAAAAAAAACAGCAATAAAGGAATCTAGATATCTAGAATACGATTTACTATAAAGTCGAAAACAAATTAAATCACTGGAAATTTTTTTTATTAAACATAAACATAAAAACTGTCATAGCGGAAATTACCTAAATATGTAAAACATAAATATTATCTATCTCTCTCACATGAAGCCTATGATTGGCTATTTCCGTTAACCACTAACCAAAACCACAGAATAGTTACATACAGAAGCGACACTCCGTGTCGGTATCTTTCATGTGTTCCTATTCAGTTCTATGACCTTGAAGTATTGTGTACCCTTCCCCTATCTCTCACTAAGATGTGAGGAAACTTTCCGATTATAAACAATGAGCTCTTTAAATTTGTTCACACTCTCCATCTCTCTCTAATTTTCGTTTCTGTCCTGTTGCCTCTGTATAAACCTTTTCTGTGCCAAAACTATGAACTTTGCAAACCTCTGCGCTAACGATCGTTAACGTAGGTTAGCGCTAGGCTGTTTTTATTATTATGAATGCTGATATAGAATCGCGCAGGTCATATTTTCTACGCTAACCATAATTAATAACCCTAACCAATGATTTCTTGTTGTGAATGAGGCTTTACTCTGGGCTATTGTCAGAGCTAGGTCGTGGGTTAAATTCAAAAATTTTAGGTTCAATTTAATTCTAGCTACAAAGAGGTGTCAATTTTTTTTAATTCGTGGGCGTCATCTCTGGTGAAACATTTAGACTCGGTTCAGAGCAACCCTCGACCGAAAATAAAAGAAACAAATTGGTAACTTAGTTGATTTATTAATTCCTTACTAGTACTATAGACAGTACTACCAGGTGGGGCAAACTAGCTAGTTCTTCTTACGCTGCTGGGTTAGCAATTGCCTCCTTCAGGGTGACACTCGCCTTGACGGTGACAACCAAGAATCCTGACTCTTTTCCTTCCCTTGTCTCAGGGGCTTCCCCTTGCATCAAGATGCTGAGCTGTCCGAAGCGAACAGCCTCAAGAGTTCCTGCTCGAGTGGTCGAACGTGACGGAGAGAGAGAGAACGATGCTGATCGTCTAGTGTTCATCCGTCAGAGAGTGCAACGCTACCCAGACAGTCGTCTTATATCCCTGTAACATTAACTAGGCAGACACAAGTTCCAAATGAAATTAAAAGAGGCCTGAAGGGCCGGTTAATACATAGGCCTAATAAAGGTAAAATTTAAATTCCCCAGAGGGTACTACTTTATTTTTTTTGAAAATACGTAACCAAAATTTTAACAAAAGTATAATTAAAGGTACAATCTAAATGAATTAAAGCGCTCTATAACATACAATGAAGAGATATAGAAGAGACAGAAAGACAATAAGAATGAGCTAATCTAAACGTTTTGCGACTGAGCTCAACTAGACAAAATTAAATGGAGTCGTATGAAAATTTTGAAAAAGGTTCCATAGACCTAAAATCGAGAGAAGCCAAAAATTCTAAGACTCGAAATAGTCACGATACAAACCGTCGGTAGGATCGCAGTTCGAGTCCCAAATACCGTTCCGTCGAAAAAAAAAGCTGGCTCAACACTCGCACAGCACTCCTCACTTACTCGAGAAAAGAAGGGGTTCAATAGCACCCGGAATTTGGTATCCCCAATTATAAATTGAGTTTAAAGTTAAACTAAGACTTCGACATAGGTGGGCAAGATTATAAATAACCCTGAGACAAAATTATCATACAATCTATGCCTCCAAAATTAAAATTGAGCAATAGCGATTAATACAAAGAAAAAAACAACATGGGCTGCTGTGAGCCTTGAGTACTGAAATATTAGTTTAAATAATAATTGAATTCAAGTTAAGTGGTCATAAATGCCTCTTGCTGAGACACCTGAACAGATGATGGCTTAATTGAACTCCAGTTCAATTATACAGAAAAAGGATAGAAAAATTGACCTCTTATGATATATACAATATAAATTTTTAGAAAGGCGACGAGGTTAAAGAGCTCATTGCAATCGGCGGTAAGTAGGTGAAGCGGAAGGGTAAATCACAGACAGAATTTTTGTACACCAAACTTCCCCTACCAAATACTTTCCCCATACTTCCTTCATACATCCATATACTTATCCATACTTCACTGTACTTCCCTGTACTTCTCCGTACTTCCCCGTCCACCAAAATGTCTATTCATGATTTCTTATGATATGATTTTATAATTAATTACTAACAAAACCAGAGCCAAAAAAAACTTTAAATATTACGGTGAATATTTCTTGTATTTTTTGGTGTTATTTGGTTGTGGTTTTGTTAATAGTAAATTATAAAGTCATATCATTAGAAATCATGAATAGATATTTCGGTGGAAGTATGGGGAAGTACGGGGAAGTATGGGGAAGTACGGGGAAGTATGGGAAAGTACGGGGAAGTCCGGGGAAGTCCGGGGAAGTATGGGGAAGTTCGGGGGAAGTATGGGGAAGTACGGGGAAGTATGGGGAAGTACGGGGAAGTATGAGGGAAGTATCTGGTTGGGGAAGTTTGGTGTACAAAAATTCCCTCTGTGATTTACCCCTCGCTCACAACATAACACTGTCAAGTGAAAAACAACAGCCTAATGTAGCCTAGATACCGTGTTAACCTCGAAGCCAACTAACTGCAAGCAGTAATCTATGCTGCAGGTCTCCTATGTTTATTTTTTTCTCTTTTCAACTATATTAATATTGTTCTATTTTGATTCAGTTTTACAAAAAGAATATAATAAATAATTTTTGGTACGAGAAAATTTCGCTTTTTGCATGGGAAGTAGCATTATCCTTAAATAAACAAAACAAAATTATTATTTTAGAACTATAAATATTACAATTAAATGTAAATTATTAAAAATTAAAACATAAACTGAGTTAAATCTATACAACATGAGATGCAACTTATAACATAATATTTTACATTTTTAATTTATTAATTGTTCAAAATGAGATACATTAACTTCTATGCACTAGTTTATTCGAATTATTGTATTATTAATAACCTTTAACAAGTTATTAATTACATTTTTTTTTGTAAAACTAAATCAAAATAGTACAATATTATTATACAACTACAAATATAGGTTCCATTCAAAAAATCTTAAGTTTGTGTTATACCCGAGGTTATACCTCAAAATTGTGCCCCTGAAAAAAAATTGGGGTACGTCACTGATTAGACAATAAAAGTATTTCACTTTTTTATTTGAAACATTTTCCAGGTTATTCAACTGTTTAGAAATTATTTGTGGAAGAAGAAATGGGCCTAAATCAGTTTTCTGCCATTTTCTCATGACCTATAGGAAATTTCGGGATAACGAGGGCACGGTTAAAATCGCCCCCCAGATGCGCACAATAACTCCCATTTAACCGAAATCGTAACTCTTATAGTTTCCGAGATTCCAATGGTGACCGATGAAATCTGGACACACTGTATAGTATTAAGGAGTACTTAAGGCGTATTGTACTAAAACCGACTAAAATTAAGTAAAAAGACATTTATTAAAATTACAGAATTATTGATTCGTTTTTGTTTTAATATTTGGCATGAACTCGAATTCGATTCTTACTGTCTTAATTTTTTTCGTTATTGTTTATACATTAATTTATCTGACATAATTTGATTGATTTTGTACTATTAACAACATTTATAAAAAATATTAGAACAATATCAAAACTACATTTCTGTCAAATTAAATTTTACTCCTATTTGATTAATTTTTACTAAAATACACTTTATTACAACGTATATTAATGTAATTTTATCCTCTGAAAAATCAGTTGAATACAATCTGAATATAGAAATGCTATTTATTGATTTCCAGCAAGCCTTTGACTCCATTAAAAGAAAAAAGCTTATGACAGCACTTGAGGAGCTAAATATACCAGCAAAATTAAGAAGACTAATCTCGATGACAATGAGGAAAAATAAAATAAGCATTATAACACAAAAAGGGGAGACAGAAGAGATCGAGATAAATAAAGGGGTCAGACAAGGAGATGCGCTGTCGGCAACATTGTTCAACCTAGCTTTAGAATATATACTTAGAAAAATAAATAAAGGAACGCTTAGAACACGAGGAGGACAAATAATAGCATATGCCGACGACATAGTTATTGCAACGAAGAACAGGAATATAATGATAGAAATGCTGCAAGAAATAATGATCGAAGGAGATAAGATAGGATTAAAAATCAACGAAGCAAAAACCAAAATAATGCTGCTAGGAAAGAATGCTGAAAACAAAGGAATAAAAATCGGAGAACACACATTTGAACAAGTAGATACGTTTAAATATCTAGGAATTATGTTATCAAGTAAAGGAGAAAGAGAAACAGAAATTAAGGAAAAGATTATAGCAACAAGTAGAGCTTTTTACGCAAATAAAAAAATATTAAAAAGCAAACTATTAACCAAAAATACCAAAATCAGAATATACAAATCAATAATAAGACCAATAATATTATACCCAGCTGAAACAATCACAATGACAAAAAAAGAAGAAGAAGATCTAAACATAATGGAACGCAAAATAATACGAACAATTCTAGGACCAATTAAGGTATCAGAAAATGAATACAGAATAAGAATGAATCATGAAATAGAACAAGAATTAGAAGGAGAAAATATAGTGAAAAAAATTAAACAACAAAGAATGAGATGGCTTGGCCATGTATGGAGAGCAGAAGAAAGGGATACAATAAGATCAATAGTCGAGTGGAGCCCAGGTGGAAGAAGAAGACGAGGCAGGCCCAGGTCAACATGGCTGAGAGAAGTGGAAGAAGATCTGAAAGCAGCTGGAATTAGCAACTGGAAGAATAAAACAAGAGATAGGGAGTTGTGGAGGAATATTATAAAGAACATCTAAGAAACAGGAACGGAGATTGATCCACTCCAATAATATTGGATCTAGAAAAGCGGCGCAACCCCATGGGGGTGTTAAGCCACTATATATATATATATATATACAGTGTGTGCAAGGAAATGCGGAACATAGGACTTTAACATGGGATTTAAAAAAATTGAGGATACTCTCTCTCCTGATAGATTTAGAGCAAAACTGCAAGAGTACAAAGTTGTTCAGAATTAAATTCTAATGTAGATAAGATTATAATTGTTGCACCAGCAGGCCTGTAATACGAGATATATTAAATATAAAATGTTATACTTTCGTTAAAAATCAGATAGCCATGGAAATAAAAGAAAATATCTATCTGTCAGTTTAGAGAAGTTTCGCTAATTGTAATACTTATTGTCTGTAATTTAATATTATTTAAGTTGAAATTATATTCATTTCTTTAACAATGTGCTAATATTAAAAAAACAGTACAAACATAATTTAAAAAAATATTGAACACAAAGTAAGGTTACTAACTGTCACAATTGACACATAGATTTTTTCTTTTATTTCCATGGGTGTCTGATTTTGAACGAAAATGTTACATTTTATATTTAATATATCTCGTACTGCAGACGTGCTGTTGCATCAATTATAATTTTATCTGATGTAGAATTTAATTCTGAACAACTTCGTACTCTTGCAGTTTTGTTATAAATCTATCAGGAGAGAGAGTATCTGCAATTTTTTGAAATCCCATGTTAAAGTCCTATGTTCCGCATTTCCTTGCACACACTGTATATATCCAAAAGGAAGAAAATGTATAAGTAATATGTCCATGTGTTTTTCCGGAAAAATACATGCGTCAATTTTTTATGTTACATGCTAAACGAATATCTCAAAATTTTCATAAACCTTACGATAATTATATTTCAATAACACATTCCTTAAAATCATATAAAGATAATTCGTAAATTTAAACAATCCAAAATAACTTTAATTTTTTAAGTTTACTTATTTGATACCTCCCCCATATTTCCATGTACTTTCCTCTTACTTCCCCGTACTTCCTCATACTTCCCCGTAGTTCCTCATACTTCCCCGTACTTCCTCTTACTTCCCCGTACTTCTCCATACTTCCCCGTATTTCCCCTGAACTTCCTTCTCCGGTACACCAAACTTCCCAGTGATTTACCCCTCGATCTGGTTTAAAAAGTTTTAGACGAGCGGTGCAATAATATTTTACCACTAAAACCGTGTGTAAAAAAGAACATGCGGTGCTGATGATTACCTTTTGAAAAGTATTTTAAAAGCAGGGGGAGCATCCCACAGTCACAATATTCTCAAGACTCATCACAGTCCGCATGAAATGGCGAAACTTTCTTGCAAGGAGCGGGAATAAAACTTTTAACTCAACTTTTAAAATAACAACAAACTTATTAAAACAAATACTATTGCATAAAACATGTACATAGCTGTCATTGCAATTATGTAACAAGAGTTCTAAGATATAGTTCCTTAAGTGAAAAATAACTTCAAGAAAATAATTGTAACAAAAATTACTCTAATTGTAAATGGTAGGTAACACACTCCCAATCAACATTCTACAAAAATACATCCGTACTGTCTAGCAAAATGTGTTTTTTTTTTGCCTTCATCTTCAAAAAACTTACAACATTAAAAAAAATCATGTGTGGTAAGAAATTGTAAGAAATTTCGTGCTGAAAAGGAATATGATTTTGATTTTTAATAGTGAAATTAGGGGAAAAATGATGAGACAAATATATCTACATGACACTGTATTTACACCTTAAATTATGCTGCATAATATTACACCTAAGCTGGGGCTGTGAGGATATATAATTTTGATTTTCTTTATTATTATTTGTTTCACATAAGTAATTTTTGTTTTCAATCAGAGGAATATCATCTTGCAATGTTTTCAGTTTCATATCATTTTTAATTTAACAGGACTGAAGTACAAAAATCGATATTCTGACAATAAAGAAAAGCAAAATTAGCCTCAAAGTATCAGGTATTTAAATTAAGGTGTAAATATAGGGTCACGTAGGTATAATTTTTTCATCTTTTTTTTTCCTACTTCATTTTTATAAACATTTTACTTTTAAAAACAAATGTCATATTCTTTGTCGCAGTGAAATTTCCTGAATTTTGATCAGACATGATTAATTTTTTTTTCAAGATGGAGGCCAAAACAACACGTTTTGTGCGACAGTACGGATGTATATTTTCAGTATGTTGATAAGGAGCGTATTACCTATCATTTACAAAAATAATCATTTTTCTTGCAATAGATTTCTCCTTTTACACTATTTCTACTGTACTAATAGACCGCACTGGCGCTGCGATCTTGAAATGAATATTTGATACTTTTATTTACAAAATGTATATTTTTCATTTTTGTTATTAATATTTTATAATACTATAATTACCAATTATATTTATACATCTAATTCATGTATATTTTGTTGACTTTTAACTTAAGTTAGTAACTTGCAGCATACTGTACTAGTAGTTTAATGATTATTATTCAAATAAAAATATTACTTCTAAAATCTATTATAAAATTTTAATTTTATATTTAATTCAAAATACCTGTACATTATTAAATAAGTCGTATGTGTAAAATATTTACTAAATACTTCCCAGGTACTTGGGTACAATGCGGTCGTCCATCATAGCGGAAAATTGAATAGAATGTTAGTTATATTGAAAATAGATAAGAAAAAAATCATATTTAAAACGAAATAGTTTTAATAATTATTATTTTTTGACATTTTTGAGATTGTTTGAATGTTTATTTACTATTTATATTTATCTACAGATAATAATTATTATATGTGTGTATTTGTTTTTATTTGTAGTTTGTAACAAACAATATTATATTTTTAGTTATTTAAAGTGTGTTTTGGGATGAAAAGTCCCGTTAACCATTTTTCATACCCGGGAATCGCAGTGAACTTCATCGGCCCTGATAAACACTAACCAATTAGACAAAACATAGGACAAAACTAAGAATAAAATGTCTAGTAAGTGACATGGACATAACTGTACACTATCATCGAATGTCGTGAAATAACCTCAAAATATCATAGAACCATACAATATGTAATTGTTTCATTGTCATTACAAGTAAAATTTAAATCTACTTACAATTTCAGGGAGTAGATAGTTCACTTGGAACTCAATTTTTTTGTCCACAGGTACACAATTATTGTCCTTTATACATAAGAAACACAAATCCATTATAGAATCCATGTTGTACAACATCTGAGAGCACTATAATTTACACTTGAAAGAAATTCAACAACGTGATAAACAAAACCACATTCAAGTATTTGTAGCTGGCGCAAGCATGTCAAGAAATCCAGTGGTTCTTAAACTTTTTGCAGTGTTACCAGAATTACGATAATTATCGTTTTTGTATGTTTATTTAAAAAATTATGGATAAAAATAATAAGAAAAGTACGAGGAAAAATACTATAATTTAATTTTCCATTTCTTACGAAAACTGTGATAAAATATATTAAGCAAGTGATATATAAGTTCGTGACTTACATGACTCTCAAATTTTATTCCGCGGAAATAAATATTGGCATTTGAGTTCGTAGGCGTGTATTGTTATTATTTATTGTTGTGTCAATGTGCTGCGAATGCTTCTAATGTACACCATGTTCTTTATTTCTTTTTACTATCTTTATTATTAGCAGTCTTTTAATTTGTACAGTTATTATTCTGGATTATATTGTATATATATATATATATATACATTTAGGACAGGCGAATGCCTATTACAAATAAATAAATATTTTTCTAATAGAAGGCAAACGATTTTTCATTTCTTCCATTGTTTATGTGATCTTGAATTGTTTATAATAAATACTTTTTATTTTTTCTTTCATATTATATGAATTTAATATTGTATTATTACAGAAGTGATACCAAATAAACCTGAACCCATTTGCTATTTATTATAAAAATATAGTTGCAATGATATTGTTTCTGGATAAACAATATTACTTAAAGTTACATGTACAATATATAGTACAGACATCTGGTGATCTACCAGAAAACTACATTAATACATAAATGAAGATACCTCTATTATTGGTTTGAAACCTGGGTTAATACTTTTTGTCCTATCCCATTTCAACCCACATTAGAGTATATTTTACATTTAGATTTACATTATTAAGAAGAGATAAATAGATTCAGTAATCATATATATTTCTGAATTATACTCATTTGACAAATGGTTAAATTAATTTCAGATAAAATCATAATAAAATCAGTATTTTATTTCCCATCTTGTTATACATTGAATATCAGTTTTTTTTATCGTAATGTTTATATATCTTATATTTTTTACAGTAACTAATTAAGTAGTATACCATTAGCTCATTAGCGTGAAACAATTGCTGCTAGCTTAGTACCATTGCAGTATTTCAACAATTTTCAATAATCATATGCTCAAAATGGAACCCTAATATAGTTTATAACAATAAATCTCTCGCTTCTACCTTTATAAACTATTTTATTATCCATAACCTTCTTACATAATATCAGTTGTTTGTATTATATTTAATGTTTCTAGTAAATGACGCTGACTCAAACTTCGCTATACATGACATGGCGCTGCGTAAATAAATAAAGAACCTGTGAGTAGTTGTAAGTTACTGTATATATATTCAGTAAAAGAAAAGAAAAACAGACAACTTAACCTTCAAAATAGCACGTGGTAGTAAAGAAAAATAAAACGAAAATGAGTGAAATGATAAACAGTAATATAAAACAAATAGAAGAATTGTCATTCGAAGGTGATATAGCAGTCAATTTTAAAAAGTGGAAACAAAGATTCATTATTTACATGAATGCTTCTGGAACAAAAGACTGCACTACAATGTCTGGTGAACGAAAAGTTGCTGTTTTGTTACATACGATTGGTAATGAAGCTTTAGAAGTATATGATACATTAGAACTTACAACAGCAGAGAAAAAAGATTGGGAACTTGTCCTCCAAAAATTGGAAGACCATTTTGTGCCACAATGTAATGAAACTGTGAATAGACATATTTTTAATACAAGAATACAAAAGGAAGGTGAGAGTATTGACTCCTTTGTGACTGATTTAAAATCCCTAAGCAAGAACTGTAATTTCGGAACTTTGAAAGAAAGTCTCATAAGAGATCGTATTGTCTGTGGCATACATGATAAAACTGTTCGTGATAGACTTCTAAGAGAATCTAATCTTGACCTTCCAGGTTGCATAAGAATTTGTAAGTCGGCTGAATTATGTGAAACTCAGTCAAAGCAATTAATGGATGAGAATAAAATACACGTAATAAAGAAAAAGCAGAATGTAAGAAATTATAATAAACCTGATAGTGGACAAGTAAAAAATAAGAATACATACAGTGGAAACAGAAACAAAATAAACAATAGTGAAGAAAAACTTAATAAAGAACGAAAGAATAATAAAAACGTCTGTCGATCATGTGGTTCAGTACATGAACCAAGAAAGTGTCCTGCATATGGGAGAAAATGCAATATGTGCAAGAAATATAACCATTTTGCAAAAATGTGTTTCTCAAAAAATGTTTACTATGTGGAAGAAGATTCTAAGCAAGACAATGAAGGACCAGAATATTTTTTTGTTGAAACAATAGAAGCAAAAGAAAAACAGCAAAATGAATCAATAATAGGCAGTGTAAGGGAATGGCAGACTGAATTAGAAATAAGTGGTAAAACTATAATGTTCAAAATAGACACAGGAGCAGATGTGAATGTAATAAATAAGAAAATAGCCACTGAAGTAGGTGCAGAAATAATAAGTTCAAAGGTTAAATTAAAAAGTTATAATGGAGAACCTATAACAGTATACGGTAAAGCAACATTATCATGCGTAAAAAGAAATCAACAACATAATTTAGATTTCGAAATAGTCGACATGGATGCACCCTGTATACTAGGAGTACCAGCCATAAGAAAATTGGAAATATTAAAAAGAATAGACACGATTGAAATAGAAAAGTTAGAAGATAAGTTAAAAAGGTATGAACATCTTTTCCAGGGATTGGGAGAATTAGACAATGAATATGAAATCAGACTCAAAAAAGATTGCTGTCCTGTTGTGGAACCTCCTAGAAAAATTCCTTTAGGAATTGAGGCAGATGTAAAAAACGAATTGGATAGAATGGAAAGGGCAGGAATAATAAGAAAAGTCACAGAAGCAACGGAATGGGTCAGTTCTATGGTTGTAGTAAAGAAACAAGACAACTCGCTTAGAATATGCCTAGATCCGCAGAACTTGAACAAAGAAATAATTCGAGAAAGATGTAAAATTCCTACTTTTGAAGAAATTGCTGGAAGAATGAATGGAGCCAAAGTGTTTTCAACTCTTGACGCTGATAAAGGGTTCTACCAAATAAAGTTGTCGCCAACAAGTCAACTTTTAACGACTTTTAGTGCAGGAAGATATGGTCGTTACTGTTACCAAAGGCTACCTTTCGGACTTTGTTCAGCACCGGAAATATTTCAACGAAGATTTCAAGAAATATTTGGAGATCTACCGGGCGTGCAAATATATATATAGATGACATTATTGTTTCAGGCCCAGATGAAGAAATTCACCTACAGAGACTACAACAAGTGCTGATGTGTGCAGAGCAAGCGAAAGTAAAATTTAACAAGAAAAAGTGCAAATTTGGAGTGTCTGAAGTCAAATATGTTGGACACATTTTCAGTAGTGATGGCATCAAACCGGACTATGACAAGGTGAAAGCTATATTAGAAATGGAAACACCGAAAAACAAAAAAGAATTGCATACTTTGTTAGGTATGGTTACTTATGTAAGTAAGTTTTTGCCACATTTGTCTGATAATACTAAGAATTTGAGAAATTTATTAAAACAAAACGTTGAATTTATTTGGTTACATATACATGAGTTGGAATTTAAAAATTTAAAGAAAATGTCAACTAATACACCGGTATTGAAATATTTTAATCCTAATAAACCTGTAACAATATCGGTTGACAGTAGTAGCACGGGTTTGGGGGCAGTTATGTTGCAGGAAGGATTGCCTGTAGCATACGCATCCAAATCATTAACTGAGTGTCAGCGTTCCTGGGCTCAGATTGAAAAGGAGCTACTTGCTATATGCTTTGGGTGTGAAAAATTCCACCAATTTATTTTTGGAAAAGCTGTAATTGTGGAATCAGACCACAAACCACTAGAATATATATTTAAAAAATCATTGAATGAAACACCATTAAGACTACAAAGACTAAGACTTAAATTGCAAGCTTATGAAATAATAGTACAGTACAAACCTGGCAAAGATTTACTATTAGCTGATGCTTTATCTAGAAATTACTTAAAAAATGATAATTCACTTAATAATATTGATAAGGATGTAGATTTACATATATGCTTAATATTAGAAAATATATCAGTTTCTAAATCAAAATTAGAACTATATCAAGCTGAAACAGCTAAAATAGTGTCCTAAATACGGTAATGAAATATGTGCAATCAAAATGGCCAGAAAATGACAAATTGCCACTCGAAATTGGATTTTATTTTTCAATAAAAAGTGAACTTTCTGTAGTTAATAATTTATTATTTAAAAATCAACAAGTTGTAGTACCATCAAATTTAAGAAAACCAATGTTAGAACTTATTCATTATAATCATTTTGGCATCGAGAAATGTAAAAATAGAGCAAGGCAAGTCCTCTTTTGGCCACATATGAATAAAGAAATTGAAAATTATGTTCGAACATGTAGAACTTGTCTTAAATTTCAAAAATCTCATTCTTATGAACCATTATTGTTAAAAAATGTACCAAATGGACCTTGGAAGGAGATAGGTATTGATATATGTTATTTTAGAGAAAAACCTTATTTATTACTAGTAGATTACTTTAGTAAATTTGTTGAATTGAAATTATTAAATTCTCAAACAACTGAACATGTAATAACTGCTATAAAATCTAATTGTGCCAGATACGGAATCCCTGAGAAAATTTATACGGATAATGGTCCACAGTTTAATAATTATAAGTTTAAAAACTTTGCTACTGACTGGAAATTTGATCACATAACTTCAAGTCCGTATTATGCCCGATCGAATGGCTTTGTTGAACGTTTTGTTCAGACTTGCAAAAATATGTTAAAGAAAGCAGAGTATTCAAATAGAGATCCGTACTTGGTACTATTAGAATATCGTAATACACCAATTGATTCTGTTATTAATAAGAGTCCGAGTCAGTTGATGTTTGGTCGAAATGTAAATGGATTATTACCTACAGCTGAAACCTTTAATTTTGAAAATAAACATAAAAATGTACAAGAACATTTATCTTTAAGACAAAAACAATATAAAATGTATCATGCTCGCAAACATAATGCAAATCCAAAACACTTTGTTAAAAATGAAGTGGTATTTATAAAAGATCAATGTAGACAAATGACACCTGCTAAAATAATTGATTCTTCTAATAGACCTAGAGCTTATAAAATCATGTTTCCAAATGGACACTTGACTGAAAGAAACCGGTATAATATTTATAAAGCTTCACAAAAAGAACCTTTTATTTTGAAACAACATGATACTATTGATGATATGAACATTGAAGCTGTAGATAATAATAATTTAGAACTAAATAATAATAATAGAAATGATATATCGTATAATTCATGTGATAGTAATGTTTTAGTAAATAATAGTGCTATAGCTCCTAATAGAATAACAAGGTCACTGTTACATGACATGCTGTTAGATATAGACAAGTTTGATAAAATAAAGTTATTAAGTAAAGTCACTTTGTGTTTCATTTTATACAAGACATGACACTCATGCACACATATATCCAGACCGACGGGTCGACAGACTCGCTAAAAATAAATAAACCGTGGAATATGCTCATTTGCATCAACAGTGAATAAATCATTTATAAATAATAATAATAATATAAAAAATAATATCAAAACAAAAGTTGACTTGCCTGTGGCTCGAACCAACGACCTGCTGACTGGTATTCCAATCAATCAATTAATGAAATAATTTATTATCAATTTTTTCCTTTTGTACATATTTACAAAATTTGTTCACTCATGATGCACATTTACTAGGACAAGGGTGGCCATCACAATACGTAGAGAAAATCTCAATCCTTTGGATTTGCGGATTTCCTCACGTATTTGTGCTGCGTACTCTTGCCTAGCTGCGCCAATGGTTTCACAATAAATATGTTTTTATATTGATTCTTTACATATGAGTTTGCCTGGTCTCATTAGCCTTATAACTCATTTATGTTTCTTTGATTACCCTTTCGAGTTTTGTCTATAAGTGGTTTATGTATGGATGATATGCTTATGCGGATGATAACGATAATGATAGTGATAGTGATAGTGATATGCAGGAAAAAATATTAAAAAAAACCTGCTCTAGGAAATGACTTAACCTAATAATGAATGATAGTGATGGCTATTTACAGTGCGGTTATGATATTACATTTAATGCAAGTGGATCTGATGGGGTGATTTTAATGATTCTGTTTGGTGCTCTTACATACTACATGGACGATTGAATGGTACATAGTGCAGTTGTGATTATTTACATATTTATTGGTATAATGTAATTGTTAGTGTGAGTGCTGTGTGAGATATTTCCTGGAACAGTCTGTCATGTTCCTGGTCATGTCTGCTATGTAAAGATTGGTAGTGTCTGATAGGGTAGTTTATGTTTTAATCTGAATGGTGTGTTGTGTGCACGAATGTGAGTGATGTTACGTGTGAATGGATTATGCTGAATGTGCATGGTGTAGAATTTTTGTGATATGTCTTTGATGTATTGATTTATATATGGAATTTCTGATTGTGCATGTAAATCTTCAATTCTAGTGTATCTGTCTGCACCAAAAATAAGGCGCAGACATTTGTTTTGGAATCGTTGTACTGGCAACATGGCTGTTTTGGATGCATTGCACCATACTGGAGCAGCATAGGTGATCATGGGGCGAATGATGGTAGTGTATAAAAGTTTTTTGTTTAGGGATGACATGTGGCTGTATATGTTGAGTAATGGATATAGTGATCTGACTGATAGTGATGCTTTATGTATGACGTGCTTAATATGGTTTATGTGATACAATCTTTTTTCCAGTACGTAGCCCAGATATTTCGATTTAAGTGATGGTGCAATGGCGTGATTATGAACTTTTAATGGGGTGTATACTGTCGTCTGTGTAAATGTTCGGCTAAAGACTATGGTTTCTGTTTTTGTGTTATTTGTTTGTATTTTCCAAAGTCTGTAGTATGGTGTTAGTATGTCCATGTGTATCTGTAGCTGTCGGTTCGCGACCTCTGCGCTATCTGTAGCCAGATGCTATCCGGTCGCTTGAGATAGTAACCAAAATACGTCATCGTATACGTCATACCTGACGTCACGCGCAAGTGCTCAAAAAATCCATTAGATGGCGGTAGTGAAAAAATAGCGACTGGCTATTTTAGCGACTCGCTATCTAAATTAGAATCCCGTTTTCAATTTAATTTTCCTCATTTATTGTAAATATTTACAGAACATTCTGCCCTTTTTGGAAAAATAGTGAAAACTTATTATATAGTTATATACAATAACAAATATCTCGCTTATTACTGTAATGTTTATATATTTAGGTAAAGTGTAAAATTGATTAAAACACTAATATTTATACAAGGTGTAACAGCTAAACGAGCTACCTCAAATAATTTCTATATTATTAAAGATACAATAAAATATAAGACAATTTTATAGAGGGCCTAGGGGGACATCCGATTAGGGAAGAAAATATTTTTTTAAACCAGTGGCTCTGAAGTTAAAACACAAAGTTATATTTTATTAAATGGGATAGTATATTTTTATAATATCTATTCGATAGAGTATTTTTTCCTAAATTCAATCATGTATTCATTTTATACCCTAACATAACAAAAATATTGAGAAAAATGCATTTGAAATTTAAATAAATCTATTTTTTTATTTATTTTTCAGTAGGCTATGTATAAAAAACAAAAACTGCTATCTGTCAATTTCAATTATTTAATACATAGTTTCTCAATATTTTTGTTATGTTAGGGTATAAAATAAATACATTATTGAATTCAGAAAAAAATACTCTATCGAATAGACATAAAAAAACATACTATCCCATTTAAGAAAATATAACTTTGTGTTGTAACTTAAGAGCCACTGGTTTAAAAAATATATTTTCTTCCCCAATCGGATGTCCTCCTTGGCCCTCTATAAAATTGTCTTATAGCATCTTATTGTATCTTTAATAATATAGAAATTATTTGAGGTAGGAATTTGCTAACATACATTTTAGTTTCAAAATTTTATGACTTCAAACTAATTTATACAGAATGTTCTATTTAAGTGTGCCACCATTGCTATCTCGAGAACTATAAGAGCTACGAGGTTGGTTAAATTAGCAAAGAACCACCATTTTACAAGACTAATAGGCTGTTTGCACATTAGTAGTCAGCGCCAACTAGCGGACAAAATTGCATTAACGTTATGGAAACAATCATGTATTAATCCTTTACCAACTGTCATAGAAGTGTAAATTGCTGTGTTAGTAGCATTAGTTACTGTAAGCAAATCATAATTATACTGTTAATACTTATTTTTAACAATATATTTGCAATGAATGGGAATGCTAGAACATCTAAAATTATGTGCTGTGTTAATACAGCCATACATATCTGAATTCGGGTGTAGTAAGCATGTTTCTTTTTTAATTTTAATTGCCCGTTTTCTTAATGTATAAATGAACAGTATTTAATTACTTCTACTGCTGTGTATGATTTACCTAAAAGTTTGTCATATAAATAGTAAAAGTAAAAAATTAGGAGAAAGATTGTCCCCATCCATCACAATTCCATCAGGAGACACTGCCGAGGACACTTTAGCAAACTAACCCTGTCTCCTTAACATGGTTTTTCCTTAAGAACAAAAGTTGTTATAAATTATAAAATGTAAATTTCTAGTATACAGAGAATAAGCAGCTATAGCATGTCTTTCCCATTCAAAGCCATGCTCTGTATATTTACTTGTGAATTTTTTCGAAAAATAATAATTTTGACATTTGTTGCCCCAGTCTTTAGAATAGGTGAAAAAAATCTACTTTCATTGGCCCATAAGCTTTTATCAAAAAAAGTTTTGAAACATGTATTAACAGAATTTCCAAAAATTATTGTATTAAAGGTATTTGCATTGGTTTCGTATATAATTCATTTAGAACTACTGATGATTTTTGTCGCGAAATAAAAGATCATTTTTGAGCTACAATAAAGTAAAGCAGTAAAAAACTAAAATTTAAAAATTGTTAAATATCAAATCTGATATCACCTGACATTCTCAAGAATTATTTCTTTAGAATTTTCAGCATTTAATGTATCTCTAAGCATACATGGAATACTTGAAAGATCAGTTAAATTAAATTTATAAGGCTGATATTTTGTCAGATTTTTCCACCAAACACATCACATGTCCCGCGTTAAATAATTTCTTCCCTTTATCTATATTTCCCGATGTGTAATGTTCATATTTAACGGACAAAAATCAAAAATGTACTTCCTTTTCCATTCTAATTTTGATTACTTATGAGATGTCAAACACGAATCAGATTTCCGCGTTTCCCATGTTTCCATAATACTTTTGCCGAATGTGCCGCTAGAGGCGCTGAATTCCAAAATGTGCAAACTGCCTATACAATGAACAAAAAAATTATTTTTTTCGACCAGTGGTTCTCAAAATACGGGACACAACTTTCTTATTTTAAATGGGAACATGTATTTATTTTCAGGTTATTCGATAGAGTATTTTTCTCTAAATTTAACGATATAAACATATCATATACTAATATAACAAAATAACTGAGAAAAATGCATGTTAGATTTATATGTATTTTATTTATATCTGGCTAAAACAAGAGTGCTATGGATAAAAAACATAGACATATTGTTCTGTCTAACATTGTTTGATTTTTTTTTGTTAAATTTTATGTTCTTAAACTGTCAGTTTTAAGAAGAAAATGAATTGTTTTCTATCCAAAGCACTCTTGTTTCAGCCAAATATAAATAAAATACATATAAATCTAACATGCATTTTTCTCAGTTATTTTATTATATTAGTATATGATATATTTATATCGTTGAATTCAGAAAAAAATACTCTATCGAATAACCTAAAAATAAATACATGTTCCCATTTGAAATAAGAAAGTTGTGTCCAGTATTTTGAGAACCACAGGTCGAAAAAAATTTTTTTTTGCTCATTGTATTAGTGTTGTAAAATGGTGGTTCTTTGCTAATTTAACCAATCTCGTAGCTCTTATAGTTCTTGAAATAGCAATGGTGGCACACTTAAATGGAACACCCGGTATATAAAGTTAATGGCGATTGTCAACAGTACATCAGTTGCAGTTGTGTGCTATATTTACAAAATACCAGTTTTGGTTTGCCAGTTGCCACCCTAGGTTGCTTAATACATTACCGCACGTGGTTGCTAGGGAAACTACTTTACCGCACGTGGTTGCTAGGGAAACTACATTACCGCACGTGGTTGCCATGGAAACATTAGTGTAGTTTAGAAATGACATGTTTTGCACATCGAAAACAATGAACAAATGTCAAGTATTTTTGACAGTTGTAGGAAAAAGATAATTAAAATAAGTAACATGTATAATAATTACTCAATTATTAATATTTAACAATAGTATATTGTACAACAAGCATGAAATGGATATTCCATGACAGTTGTACACTATACTTTTTCTACGATCAAGATATTATTTTCTAATTAATTAAATTTGAAACAATTTATTTTTGACAGAACTGTGATATATGAATAATTTTTGACAGAACTGTGGGAAATGAATTCATACCTTAACGTTGTCTATGGTTACCGTGGGAAATGAAAATGTGTTTACAATGTACTATGTATCCGTAGCAATAACAAACATACAACAAGCAAATATCTTAACGGTCGTAGGAAATATAACTTTATTAAATCAAACTTTGCTTCTATATTGTACAATGTGTTTACATGTTCTCTATTTACCCAGCTATCTTGTTACTCTGTCTAACACATTTCTACCAACTTAACTTAACTCTCATTACAAAATATTTCTATTTATATTACGTTACACAATAAATAAATAAACATAAACACTATTTAAAGACGTACAATTATTAATAAAAATTTAAACAATAAGATTATTTATTTAAACACGTATTACTAAACAATATTTATTTCCACTATATTTATATCACCAACGATCACTGCACGTATCAATATTAGACTGTCCTCGCGATCTCCTGCCCGGGGTATTTATAGTAGAACAATTAAGTTCTGAATTATTCGCCAACCCTCTGAAAATCAAAACAATGGGAAGCGAGCGGCCGTCGTCCGCGACGCGACCTAGGGATCGTAACAATAGTGTCAATTAGATCTAAATTGTTATAAAACTGTATTAGAAATTTTAAAAGTGTTTGAAGCTGTTCTAAGATGTTGCGGATTATTTATCGAATGCGTAAATATGTTGAATTAATTATTTAGAAAAACAATAGAAAATTTTTGTTTTTTATTAGTAGTTTGCAGCAAATTTAGGTGGTACCCTCGTATAAAAGGGAAGGGAAGACTATACAAAATATGATAGCTTGAACACCTATACAGTACAAGTATTTGAAGCAAGCGAAACAAGGAAAAGAAAAAGAGGACGACCCAGTAAACCTGGCAGTAAGTAAGAAAGTAAGAAGTAAAAAAAAAAGAAGAAAACTAGAAACACAAAAGAAAAGTAGCAACAGATAGAAAAGCTTGTGAAAATTCTGGATATGAACGCCAGGATTAGTAAATAGTTTTAAAAACCATCAGGTTGTGTCATGAAAGAAAAGAGTTATTGATAAGTTTATAAAATTTGACAAATATATTTTCATTTTCAAAAAGGTGAAAATAATATACATCTTTGTTACATACAAATTAAACAAAATACAACTGAAGTTGAACGTAGTAGAAGCTATAACTATTTTTGTGCTTTTTTAATAAAATACAAACATAATTTTCATATAACAATTTATGATTGTAAAGTAACTTGAATATGGGAGTCTGATAAAATAATTTGCATGTTACAGATACGGCTGCACAATCAATGTGCATCTGTCTGATACCAGCTTTAGTCTTTCTTAATTATGGCCTACAAATTCTCACCAGGATTCTTCTTAGAATAAAAAATAAATGCCACATAAAGTGTTAAAATTATGGTTTGATAATTCTTATTATAACTTACATTTAAAGTATTAATATATTAAATGCCAAAGAAGGTCGAAATGTTTATTAAGGCGAGGGAAGGGCAATAAAAATAATATGAATATTGTTCAATAATAAATGTAGGTAGATTCCCGGTGCTGTAACCAGTAAGCGGGCAACCTGGTTCCTTTCTGGGTGTTTCTCTGCTTTAACATTAACCATAAGACTTTTCTGTTAAACATTAAATTATGTAACATATTCAGTTTTAAAATGAGTTTTCAGGTGAGCAATTAATCAAAACTTAGATTTGTATGATTCACTTTTTTTAGAATGAATTTTCAGGTGACGCCGTAAATTATGTTTGTGTTTGAACGATTTATTACATACATCACAATGTTGGGCTTTTATATCGGAATGAATTTTCATGTGTGCATTTAAATGTCCCTTCAGCGTGAATGATTTAAAACAGACATTGCATTTATGTTCTTTTATTTTCAAATGGATTTTCATATGGTCGCGTAAATAAGACTTATGTGTGAAGGATTTATTACAGACATCACAATGATGGTCTTTTATATCGGAATGAATTTTCAGGTGACGCCGTAAATCATGTTTGTGTCTGAACGATTTATTACAGACATCACAATGTTGGGCTTTTATATCGGAATGAATTTTCATGTGTGCATTTAAATGTCCCTTCATCAAAAATGATTTAAAACAGACATTGCATTTATGTTCTTTTATTTCAAAATGGATTTTCATATGCTGCCGTAAATAAGATTTTTGTGTGAACGATTTATTACAGACATCACAATGTTCGTCTTTTATATTGGAATGAATTTTCATATGGATGCGTAAATTATTTCTACGTGTAAACGATTTACTGCAGATATCACATTGATGTTCTTTTATAGCGGAATGTGTTTTCATGTGATTATTGAAAACATTCTTGTGCATAAATGATTTAAAACAAACATTGCATTTATGTTCCCTTATTCCCAAATGGATTTTCATGTGAGCATTTAAATGCCCCTTCAGCGTAAATGATTCACTGCAGACTTCACACTGATACTTTTTAAATGCAGAATGAATTTTTATATGCCGATCCAATTGACTTTTACATCTAAATATCTTACGACACACAGAGCACGGCCACTCTTTGTTTACTCGGATGCTCTCTTGTTCTGTACTGCGGCTTTTTAACTCGGTTTCCGACGTAAATGTTTTAGTGCTTGTATTACCGCGGAAGTCTTTTTGTCCATTATGAGTATAAATATGTTGTCTCAAATTGTGCTTTTTTAAAAATCTCTTTTTACAAATAAAACATTGAAAATTTTTAATTCCATTATGCAACTCTATATGTCTATTCAAATCGTATTTATGGATAAATATTTGTTTGCATAAAATACACGGTGATACGGAGGTGTTACCGTAGGGAGGTGGATTAGGTCGAAAGAAGTAATTTCTGTTCACTTGTAATTTAATTGAGCAAAAAATGTAACACAAAACACGAATATATTGTAAAAGTGACACATAAAACAATGAATAAAGTAATACAAGCACATTTACGTATAAAACTAAATAACTGAATGTAACGCAAAACTTGGAATAAAACAAAAGACACAATTGGTTTCTTGGCCTGGCGGACGCGAGCACTCGTGAAGAATGTGGTCAGCTTGTGACAAAGGTCCACCGGTAACTGCCTAAGGGATGGAATTTTCCACCCTCGGCTGGCGTGGGGGTGGGAGATATTGTCAAAATGTCCTCTCTAGGAGAGTGACTGAACTAATTTGTAACAGTCTCCCCCTCTGGATCGGACAGGCGACCTCGACGACGATCCAGGCTAATGTTTGGGTGTCTTGCGAGGGCGTCCTCTTCTCCTCAATGAATTCACCGGTTGTTGGTCAGCGCCGTTTCTCCTGGAAGGGCGTCAACGCTGACACATGATATCGTCCTAAGGGCAACTCTGGTTGCCTGGGGGAAGCCACTTCGTACACGCCGCCGTGAATACTTGTAATGATGTACGGCCCATCCCGCTTGGGAGTAAACTTAGCGGTTATTCCCCGTCCAGCGTCACTTAACGTATGGGTGGTAACAAGCACCAGGTCTCCAACCTGGTAGTTGGGTGATGGCTTCCTTTTGGCGTCAGAATACACTTTATGTGCATCCTGTTGGGACTCTCGGGTTTCGCGGGCCTCTCGAAAAACATCTGCCATCCGTAGTAAGTACGGGGTAACCTGGGGCAAAAAATTCTCACCATTAACAATACTTCTCAAGTCGCGCTGCGCGTCGTCAGGGGTGCGTGGCTCGCGACCAAACGTGACGTATGCCGCGGTGGTACCAGTCGACGTCGACGTTGCCGTGTTCATGGCGAACCGAACTGCTGGCAACTTCTCGGCCCACGTGTTGTGGTCTTCGCCAACGAGTATGGACAGGCGGGTTTTGAGATCTCGACTCTTCCGCTCCACTGGATTCGCCTCCGGATGGTAATAAGGAGTGAGAGCTTGATGAATTCCCAGGCAATGCATGGAATGCTGTATTACGGCGCTTACGAATTGTATTCCGTTGTCCGAGATCATCCGCCTAGGCATTCCATACCGTAGGAAAACTTCGTTGATCAGAGTTTTC